>SHCU01000210.1:55858-75768 GCA_004307685.1 Ceratina australensis | reverse complement strand
AGATCCGGCCTGGATAACGATAACGTACTTAACTCCGAGAGATACGACCGATGATTTAAACGGCCTGTCACCGTGGATGGGTCAAGCAGTCACGACCGCGGACCATTAGTCATCGGTCACCTTTGATTCCCATTCAAGATACTCGCTACGGAAAATCGTGGTGAACGGAAGTCGCGTTGGCCGCAATTTCTCGTACACGTGACCGTACGCGCGGTCCGAGGAACTTTTAACGGAGCCTTTGCGCTCGGACGAAGATTCGGTGTCCACCGACGGATGCCAAGCGTGCCCGTCCCATTGGAAATCCCATAGTCACAGTTGGCATAGTGGCGTTTTCAATCGGCCAATTGGGTGGAGGGTCAAGGGTCTACGACATTCGCACGCGGTTGAACCGCGCGGCCTGTAGCTCCGAGGCTTAGAAATTCGATGGTACAGTCGAAGTGACTGCGCGTCGTCTCCGGATACTATTCGTCGGGTATGCATTTTTGTGACGTTGCCCCCGCGTTTCGTTGCCACATTTGCGACCGGCCATTTATTATCGCCTCGCGGGAACCTGGAAGAGGTCACACCGTTCGTTCCTCCGGGTCTATCTATATGTATACACGCCGAAGGCAGCCGCACGGGCTCGCATGTGTGTACACACCGTCGAGGGAGCCGCGGCTTCAAGAATTTCCGGTGGATAGGTACCTTCGTGAAGGCATTGCCGCCGTCTAGAGAGCGCAAAGGCGGCGGGGAGAGGGCGTGGTCGTGAGAACCAGGATCTTTTGTCTGGTCCATGGTTCAACCGAGACGGTGGTAGCCGCGGTGCTCAACCTCGGCCTGACCGTCCGCCCGTGGGATTCTCACGTGAAAATTGATTATTCTCTGCGATTAATCCTGATTTTAAGGACCCCTTTTTCCGACATCAACTTCGGAATAACATTTCTTTTTCATTATAAAATTGATTGGTATTTAGAAATTTTTATGTGATGGGAAAACAACTGTCAGAGTAAATTAGTTTCAGTCAATCGAATATCCTGCTAGACGCTTTTGAAGTATCAGCAGATTCTGTATGTTTTATATTATATGTTATTATTAAATGCTCATGGGTAGCATGAAAAACGTATTAGTTGCATTCATGATTAATACTTTGACAACCTGCAACCGATGGAATTCATGCTCTACCAATTGTGTCTACTTGTCTAATTTCTAATCACATGATACACAACAGTACCAGCGTTAGATCGTTCTCTCTTTCATGTACATACGTTCTTCTTTTTCTTCTCCCACTGCTCAACCTATAGCTCATACAGTACAAGCGTATTTATTTTTAGCCGTTAAACATGTTGTTATCGCCTTCCTCCTTCTAAAAATAAGACTATTTCTAAATATGACACTGTTTTTATTTGACACTTGTTTTTCTATAGGATACGTATTAAGACCGAGTGAGCTAAATTAGCGTTCTCATATTTTAATAATGATGTGTCCTCTGACTCTTCTTCAATATTGAAATGAACCGACTAATTCATTCGCAGTACCTCAATTTATTTATAACAGTATATTACAATTATAAAATAAGTTTCTATAAGAATCCTACATTCCCGTTCTGTCAGTTGTTGATTGAATTTGGCAATTAGATGTCCTCGATGGAGTCACTCGGATTATAACTGACGAGCTTTTCACACATCACCAACGGGCAGCTCAGTGCTCCATTTTCCTGACACGTGCACGTGGTGCAGCCGTCAAAGAAAGTTGTGCCTGGCACGCAGTCGGAAACTAAAAACAGTTCACCAACAAATTACTTATTGTAAAAATCACCAATTAATCAGCTGATCGTAAAATTAATTTACATTGTAAATGCGGCGCAGCAATCACTTGCTGCACGAGGAACAGCGATAACAGAAGGGCGAATACTTTAAGAGACATGTTTCCTCTATCGTTAGACCTTTCCTACTGACCACACAGGCAACGAACTGGCTATATATACCGTAGGTCCTATCCTTGCCCTATTTATAGCCAACCTTCCATGGTATCTTCCGAAAGTCCTATTTATATGCATACACACAGACCTTACTACAAGATTTAACACATTCCGTTACATACAACATTACAGGAAACCGCTCATAAATAACGATGTACACATTTTTCCTAAAAGCATTTTTCTCTAATCTTCTTTCGTAATCATCAGACATCGAAAGCCGGAGATTAAGTCTATCAGCGTATTGATGAAACGATTCTCGAGTAGAAATACCTAAAAAATAATTATGCATAATTCTATTACTAACTCGATAAATTGAATTGTATTATAGTAATCCTAAGGTGATGAAATTATTGACTATCTTTTTCTCACGGTTTAGTGTAGGTAATTTCCAGGCCCTATATCTCGAGCCTCTTTTATCAGCCTTGTTTTCGCAGTTTATTGCCTTACTCACTTTCGAGTCATCCGGAATTTTGCTTGACGTCACAGAAATACCTGAGGGTAACCGTTAATTTCGAAGTAGTCATTAACAGAAATATAAGAATGATGAAGCATTGGAGACATTTTTAAGTGACTACATCGATGCAATAGATAGAGGGAACGATACGATAAGCCAACATCATAGCATAAGTAAAGAAGACCACTTACTCTTTTTATCATCTCAGCAGTTTTTCGGTCACAGTCTGCACTTACATGTCTACGTTCATTAACGAACCTCCACTTTTCAATTTTTCCACCAATCCCATAAATCGTGTCTCACCCATACCAAATCACCACGTCTGAGGTGACTTCGGTTATTTGCAAATCCAAACATATGTTACACATTCATCATACAGCTTCGAGCTCAGATTTTCCTGACCATCATCTCAACCGTCAAATGTATCTAACTACAAGATTGAACGCTCACGTGCGTCGTCTTGAAATCGTGTACGTCTCTTAACTATCTCATGCATCAATAAATTAGAAATAGCTTAATTATAAGTTTATTCAAAAACATATCAAATATAAATATATTATTGAATATTGATAACGATATCAACAAGTTGTAATTGTGTATATTTTTCAGTAGTCAGTAACGATTATAAATCCTTGTATGGTGTGTATCTCATGCACCAATAAATTAGAAATAGCTTGATTATAAGTTTATTCAAAAACATATCAAATATAAATATATTATTAAATATTTCTAACAGTATCAAGAAGTTGTACATATGTATATTTTTCAGTAGTGAGTAACTATTATAAATCCTTGTATGGTGTCTATCTCATGCACCAATAAATTAGAAGTAGCTTAATTATAAGATTATTCAAAAACATTTCAAATATAAATATATTATTGAATATTGATAACGATATCAACAAGTTGTATTTGTGTATATTTTTCAGTAGCGAGTAACGATTATAAATTCTTGTTGTACGGCGTTTGAAACACGACGGCGTACAAAGGTCCAGATATATTTCGCGGTATTAACGTGGCAAAATCCTGTTAGCGTGATCCACGTACGCGAAGTGCTCGAGTGGCGCTCGGTATAATAATTGTTTCAATGGCGCGCACGGTCGTAGAAACGGGGACCGGCACGTCTATCCATCATTCTAAACACCGCGGCATTATGCAGCCATCGAGATATCTTTACAGGCGGCGGCGGCACGGCGGATACTGGCTACACTCTGGATGTGGGAAATGCCAATTCATTGATTACTGTAATTTCTGCCATTCCACGACGTAAATCGTTTCGTGCGCCCCGCGGTCGAGACAATCGTGCCTCGTCCTGCTCCCAGAAGTGTTAGAATTTGTCTCGTATGAATAACCCATTGTGCACGGGAAAGGTCAACGCGAAACGGGGTTATCACTGGGGGCCGGTTTCGCTGAATAATTCTGTACGAGCGCGCGGTTCAACCCCGTGAACTTGCGATAGCGTACGAATCGTCGACGCTCGTGATTGATAGAGGAGAAAGTAGGCGAACAAGGTAAAATTGAATTGGAGAGCGTGCGATAACCGGACCGTCTGTTTTTTTAATCGCAAAGTCAGTAACAATGATTGATAACACCTGTTTTTAATAGTCGCGCACGGTACGCTTTTAAACCGAGGTGAAATTTCTGGGAGGAGCTGGACTTCAAAGGCTTCATGATTGATCATCGCGGTTGCAAATAATTAAATTAACCGAGCGAGACAAAGGGACTCTTTAATTCGACGCTAAAAAGTGTTATCGGAATACCCTGGGACTTTCTCGGTCGATGTAAAAAAAAAACTGAATGAAGAAACTTTGTAACCGGGTCTGCGGGAGATATCGGGGGCACCGTTACCCGATTTCATGGATTCTTCCCCGGCGTCGAGCACCATCATCCCGAAATCGGTTCTCGCGGCGGATACACCGAAAAACGCCAAATACAGGCAGCTAACCATGATTGATGATTCTCACGGCTGGCGCGGCGGTTGAATTTGCATCGAATTTATACCGTGCCGCTCGCAAACTGTATAATGGAGTAATAGCGGTCCGCGGCTACCGCTTTCGATAACATGTATCTTCCCGAACACACGCCAACGACCGTCGGGTAGGCCAGATCGCGCACCGCCGAGCGCCGAGAGAGAGAGAGGGAAATATTACGAGGATACGGTAAATGCCGGTTACAGGTCTTTATAATAACGCTGGCGCTTTCACGATCGAGCGAAACCCCGGCTACCGGCCGCGCGGCCCAACGCTAATAAATACTTAATCCCCTCGATTATTATCGGGAAGTGCGGCTGGTCAGCGTGTATCATGCGATTAAACTTGTTCGATGAATACCGATAGGCGAAAAATTCGAAACTTGATTTCAATGCGATACGGGAATCACTTGCCCGGCGAGGTTAGCGTGATCTCTAATAGGGCCTGCAAATTTCATGAGATATCGCGTATTAATTAAGGCGTATTAAACTCGGTATGGATCAGATAACGATCGGTTCCGTGTGTATGAAGAATAGCGAACGTCCACACGATCCCCGGTTGCTTCCCGCGGTTCGACCTTTTTCTTCTAATTTATCATTTAATGATTGCTTGTTTGCATTATACTCGGGTTAAAGAAGATAAATATCCGGTGCTACTGGCCTCGCGATAAATTCTCGTTTTACAGTCGACGTTAGTAAGTTAATCAGTCGTTTAACTAAACTGAGTAACAGTAAACGGTAAACCGCGCGGTGTCCAACGGAGCCCACGGTGTTGTCCGTACAGGGGATATAGAGGCTACGTTTACGCAGCGGGTAACGCGTTAAAATTCATTAGCTCCCGTGGCCGGTTTCTCCGATCGGCGTAACATTAATTGAAGTTACCTGAGGATCGAGCGTGCACACACGTTACGCGCGGCCGGAGAAAACGATTTTCTCGAATCGCGAGCGAGCAGCACAATTAAAAGTTGATTCCCAACGGGGAGATGTCGTTATTAGGTCCGCGACGATTTTATTTAATTCCATGGAATCCTTTAGCGGCCGATGGGACGTTAATGGCGGCCCGTTGATGAATCGAGCTCGGGCCTCGATTTAATTGAACCCGCGCGAAGCGGGTAACGCACGCGGGAACGTATCCCACTGTTAGATTTTATTAAACCGCGATAACGGCGTAAATAATGAATGGCGCGTAATGACCGTGATTAAATTGAATCGCGCGCCCGCGAGTTATTACATCGCAGCAGTATTTCTTGCCGCTAACGAGTGTTGTTATTTACAAGAAGCACGTTCGCGCCGCGGGAGGAGTAGCTCGAGGGCGCATTAGGCGGACGCCACGCGGAGTGGACAGCCTGAAGTCTTACCTCGCGCTACTACCGCTGCCTTGCCAACTTTTCGTTCTCTTCTCTTCCTTCCGTTTCCTACCCCTTTGTTTTTCTTTCTCCCCCCCTCGGGCTACTTATCAGCTCGTTGCTCGTTACCGACACGCATCGTGACGCCGCGCGCCTCGCTATTGCACAGTTTTCTCACACGATGCTTTTTTTCTTATTATTAGCATCCAAGCCTTAAATGAGGCTTATACAGCTGTCAGTAAGTTGTTACAGACATGATATAAACAAAAGACGCTATACAAAACGTGTGCGCAAAATTAAACAAAAAGATTACATTTTTCGAAGAATGTACAAATATATTTCCATACGTCAGTTTTGGGTTCCGTTAATATATTGATGATATTCAGAGGAAGGTAAAGCTTGCATTTTCGCAGGTTTTTAATTAGATCAAGTCTTTCAGCATCGTATAGGGGACATTTCCATAGAATGTGGTTAAGATTTTGATTTTCAAAGCCACATTGACATTTAAAATCATCAATAAAGCCAACTCTTGCGAGTGAAGCTGAAAGACTATGGCGATTTGCTCTGCGCACCTACAGATAGTAACAATTTGACGCCTATTAACACTTTAACGACCGCTCACGCAACATCTGCGTGATGCTACAAAATAAAAATGTGTGCGATGTCCAGAAACACTGCCGGCCCCTGGCGACGTTCGACTGTGTAGACGTGCGATCGTTAAAGTGTTAAGCTTCGAATTGTAGGTTTCTTATTGTTTGAATAAAAATTTTCAAAATATTTCATTCCGCTTATAAGACCTCTGCATTTAATTACGGTTATTATCTGTTTCGTTGCATGTGCTCTATATTCTTCATAGAAGTCACTAAAGGGAAGTTCTACATTCTCAGTCTGATCCTGAAGAGAGACTTCTTCAGCAAGAACGTCCACCTCCTCATTACCAACAATTCCTATGTGTTCTCACACGATGTGATAATTGTAGGGTAAAAAGTAGATTATGCTTTGAAAACGTTCCCGATTGTGAGAAGCAGGGACGATAGGAGTTAATCGTAGAAAATCTTGGAAATTATATTCCGTGTCAATTAACGTGATTAGAGTCACATTGTAACAGAGGTAACGTCTTCTTTACCAGAGGAATTATACCTCGAGTTACATAGATCGCCGAGCTATGTTAAACGAAACAATTTAAAACAATGTTTCAAGTGTTTCTGTAACGACTATCGCATCCTATATTTTCTCTTCTCTAATTGCGCGTGAGCATAGGGTAAGGTTCGTTCATCTTTGCGGTGCTTGTCTCCCACATAATTACATATCAAGGAATCCATACCGAGCAGCCACGTTATCGTGGGTCGCCGTTGATAATTGCCGAAGATACATCCCAGAGCGGGTTTCTTAATCACCCCTACGGGAGATCCTCGAACAGATAATCGGGCAAGCGGGGTCTGTTCTCACTCGAAGTTCGAACGGACGAAATATCGTTGTCCTCGGTGTCATCGTCAGTTTCGACCTCGCCTATGCTTTACGAGCGGCTATCCTCGTAAAGTATCGCCGCCAATTGTGTCCACTGGCTGCTGATACCCGACGGTCTACCCATAAAAGACGACGCGTTTCCTTGTCTTATAAATAATACTCGTTTGTCAAAATTGAAACTGAATGTTTATGGTCTATCCGCGTAATATATCGTGCTTCCATAGAAATTTTCCAATAACTATCTATTTCTATTTCTGCATGTTGTTCGTGCAAAAATTTGATGTCGTAAGGTCAGACAGTAAAACGTAGCGAGCTTTTATTCATGTGTATTTTTCCTAGGTTTACGAAATCTAGGATATTTAAATGTAGGTTAAAGTTTTCGTTTTGAATTGATTCTGTAATAAGTATTGACAAAATTAGGACAACACTTTATTATTTCTTTTGGATTTTGTCTCTCTAGAAAAAATTCACAGAAGTAAGAACTGGCTACGATTCACTGTCTGACTCTGCACAGTAGAATAGATACTTCTGCTCACAGGCAAAACCATGGTACATCTGTTTGAAAATAAAATATTTGAATGTAGGTTAAAATTGTTTTCATTTTAAACTGATTCTGTAATAAGAATGGAAAAATCAAGGCAACAATTCTTTGTTTCTTTTGGATTTTCTCTCTCTAGAAAAAATTCACAGAAGTAAGAACTGGCTACGATTCACTGTCTGACTCTGCACAGTAGAATAGATATTTTTGCTCACACGGAAAACCATGGTACATTTGTTTGAAAATAAAATTCGTATAAAAGGTTAAATGTCACTGAATCGTAAAAAGTCTTATGTCCGAATGATGGTTATTTCTCCCATCGCATTTTAACGATGTATCATTAGCGAGGGGGATCCGTAAACGCGAAAATAATTTTCAGCCTGCTGTCCTTTAAGAACCGCGCGAAGATATAAGGATACGCGAGCTCGTTAAAAAAACCTCCTTGTTAAAAGGCGAGCTCGAGCTGTTTTGCGTTGAAACATTAGATAACGCACAGGAAGGGGCCGCGATATGGTTAAGAATCCCGTGAAATCGCATCGAAGCCACCTTCAGCCACGCCACGTTGCTTCTAATTACCGTCCGTCGCTACTACGGGCCGTATCGAGGTAATTCCCATTCCCTAATCGATAATTTTCACTTCGATTAATGCCGTTAACTTAATCTACGATTTCTCACGAGATCGAAACCTCACATCAATCCGCACCGACCGTTTCGTAATACAATTTCGATTTGCGAACACTAATTTCGACGTGAATTCGCCTTGCGCCGTTCTAATCCCAGGTAAAACCATTGATTCGATACAGAGAAAAATAGCATTCGGTTCACGTATAGAATCTTAAGAGAAATATTAAAGTAAATATAATACATAATTCATAAAATAATTATTATTTTATCTAGCCGAATTTCTATTCACTTATTTTTTTTTATTAAGGCTTCCGTCGTGAACAAAAATTTCAAAGTTGATTCGATAGAGAGAAAAATAGCATTCGGTGCACGTATAGAATCTTAAGAGAAATATAATACGTAACTCATAAAATAATTATTTTTTCTTTTTATTCATTTATTTTTTTATAAGTTCCAATGTGAACAAAAATTGGAACATTTATTAATTCTCAGCGCCTGAAATTTTTGACACCAGAACGTAGCGTGACTTTTCGGTCCCGAGGAATATACACCACGGTGCAATTTGCGAGGATGGAGGAATATTAAAGGAGCAGGGCTGTTCGACACGTGTCGTGTCGGTATAATGCAACACAGTGTTAATACGTACCGCGACATCAGGGCGACGTTACAAATGAGCGGCTAAGTTCGCTGTTGCGGCTTAATTAATGGACTCGGCCGGTGTAACGCGGCGTTAATCTATGGCGCAATAAATGTAACGTTGCCGGGTAAAAAAATCCAATCAAAATGCATTAATAACAGGAGAATTAATGCCCGGCTGCCGCCGCGGCCGTGTTTGCCCTGGTGTGCTCGCACATCGGTGCCGATATCGCGTGCATATATGCACGTCCCGGCTGCGTACGTACATACGTACGTACGTACCCACGCGAGTGTACGTGTTTCGTGCCGGCTCGTAAATGGACTAATTACCGGCAATTACGCAACGGCCGAGCACCGCGGCCTTTTTTCCCCGTCATTAGTTCCTCGTATTCCCAGCGAATTACATAATAATATTCAGCCGATGGGCGTCGAAACGTTAAAACGACCGATTTAGATATCTACCATCGCGCCGGCACGGTCGTACCTGCAGCCCCGGTTTCGAACGATCGCTCCGCTTGTCGCGCCGTGAATCGGTTCTGCGAACCCGGCTTTTCGACTTTACGCGCGGCAATAACTCTTGCCAAGCACGACCTGTCACGTCGCGTTCGTGTATCCACGTCCACCTAGACTCGCGTTCCCGCTTATCGTGCCGCGAGATCGTTTAAAAAATCGTTCAAATAAATTGCGAACAACGTGCTAAGCATCGAAGGATCATCTGTACGTTTTCATATAATTTCACGTAATAATCGTAGTATACAAAGTAGCGCGAATTATTATCGGGCGAATCGTGACAGATTTGATGTCGTAATTAACCGATGCATGAACGATCCGTCGAACCTATTTCACCTGCACTCGCTTCCTGATTTCTACGACAGATAATCGCGTTCATCAATCCTCATTGATTAAAAAAAAGTCAATTCGATTTACTGTTCGAAATTCGTGATAGTATTTCGAGTAAGAGATTTGAGATGTATCAATGGGGTCGCATGTCTGTGATCAAAACAGTGTCCTCATTGATTAAAAAAAAAACAATTCGATTTACTGTTCGAAATTCGTGATAGCAATTCGAGTGAGAGATTTGAGATGTATCAACAGGCTCACGCGTCTGTATCGATGAAAACAGTGCGGTGGTTTCCACGAGATAGAGGATCCCGATGTCACGTCCACGTCCCGTCGCCGTTGGCCATTATCCGCGTCTAACCGCGAGGTTTAATAGGATCGCTGGCTCTAGCTGATCGGAACGGTCGATTTTCTCTCCGACTCGTCTTCGTCCATCCGACTCCGGCTGAACTTGATGGCGATTGCGTCATCGAGTTGTGATCAGCCTGTTTCTACATCTAGACAGCTCGACGACGCGACGGCCACGCTTTTAGCCCCCGAGCGCTGGTTACTCTCGCTTTCCGCTCGTCTATTTTTCTTTCTCCTCCTTAGTCGCATTCCCTCGCTCTACCCGTACCTCTCTACCCCTTTCTTCGGCAAATCGTGCAGAACACCGGACTGAGAAATACGCTCGGCGACTTGCATACAATAGAAGAGAGTGATGGGCAGTTTTCTGAGGGATCCGTGGTCGTTGCAACGCGCGACAGCTGTCACGGCGTCCTTACCACGGAGAAAAGAGGGGCTCGGCTCGATAAGAGCCAAGAATAAACGCAGCGAGCATGGACGTAGCGTGACGCCGGAGTCAGCGTCGGGTAAACGCTCGGAAATGTGTACCTGCAATCGACGTTCTTAAGAATACTCGCGACGATATCGTATCCGTCGATGCTTATCTACTACGATCGAGTATTGTTATAGGAGATTGCATTCGATAAGGAGCGCTCTATGCGCTCACGTTGAAACCTTATGAAAATTAGCACCGCAGATTTTTCTGTGAAATAAAATAGTAAGTCATTGAGTATGAAACGTCCGATTTAAGACCGAACGTTCGTAATCGGACATTTCATACTTAATGACCTGTACACATTTCTGGCATAGATTTTATTCATGAATTAATTTTGTTTCTAATATTTTCTATGCCTTTATAATTGTTTATTAACTCGTAGAGATAAATCAATGGGCGTATCAATTTGCCGTTGCTAATCACGTAGCAGTAACAATAAACTTTCTTCGGCCGTTGCGTTACTCGTCTACATTCATCTTGCACAGACTTCTCGAACTTATCAAGAAATTTATCACACGCCCGGTGTAATTTGTAGCTCCCACGTACAATATCTCAGAATGGTGATACTTTGTTCGTACGGTAGAACCCTGACGGATCATTACAAACCGAGCCAGGTGCACAAAGGCTGGGAAATGGCCGGTGTCATTTTTCAATTACGCTCGCCCATTGACCGTAAATTTAGAAACTCGTAAAACATCATATCCCAATAAATTGTCCAAGGACGCGGGACTTTCGTTCGCGCGACGGAGCCTCTCTAAGGAGATTATGAAAGCAATCGGCCGGTACACACGCGTGTACACAGTGTGCATGCATACATCGAGCCGTAAATCTAAATGCGAACTTAGCGCTGGGTTTTATGTTTCACTGCGTTTACGCTTCGTACATTACGTTTGTATTACCCAACAATGCGGAACGATTGCTTTTTCACGCGTTTCACCGTGATGTATAATAGCGTTCGATAATTAAGCTATTACCTCGATATACTTTCCTCAGAATGTACATATTTTTCTTTTTTCTTATTCCCTGTACTTTATGATTAATCTCGAGCCAGCCCGTCGAGCCACCATTTTATTGCGTTGTCAGTCTAGTCAACGGTTCACTCACTTAACATTCTTTACACATCTGAACTTAATTAAAAATCAATTCGATTTTTGTTGCAGGCGAGAAACCGTACCAGTGCACATGGGAGGGTTGCACGTGGAAGTTCGCGCGTTCCGACGAATTAACGCGGCACTATCGCAAGCACACGGGCCAGAAGCCGTTCAAGTGCCATCTTTGTCAGCGATCGTTTTCGCGGAGCGATCATCTGTCGCTGCACATGAAAAGGCACTGATAAAGAGAACCGGCTGTCTAGCTCCTCCTCCCTGGTCACTGATGCCGGGACGACGAATAAAGTGGATGAGGATCTCGATGAAAAATCGGGAATCGAATCCGTGATCGTGGACGACGTCGATGATTCTTTTTTTTTTACATTCGGGACCTGAAGAGCCTTAACGCGGCGCTCGGGAGTCGTTTCGAACCGAGGACCGGAGTGCCGGAGGCGGAAACTAGGAAAAAATTAAAGGAACAAACGAATCGTTCATTAGGTTTATTAGCGGACTCTAATGAAAGTATCATTGCGATTATCGATGGACGATCGTGCGAACCTGTAAGCAATCGTGGTCAGACTCGTTGAAATTTCATTAATTCTATACACTTTGTTGCCTGTTTCTTCGTGATCTTAGTTGAGAAAAAAGAATAACGTTAGCGTGTAAGGATTGTTGGTATTTAAAATTTACGATGATCGTTTTATTTATTCTAGAAGCTTTATTTAAGACGGTCGAGCGGAGCCCAAAGGGGCCGGTCCTGCTAGGCAGACGGTAACGGCACCGGCGATTGCTGCAGGTTCATCGCGAACCAGCACGCGTTCACGCGTGGGACTTCTGTTTTTATTTCTAGCCAATTTTTACTTGTTCGTATTTCCAGTTTGTTTCTCTTTTTTTTTGTACGATTAAATAAGGCCAGCTCAACTAGTCTAGAGCAGCATATGTATCGTCTATTGCGAAGAATAGAGCCAGTAATGGGAAATATGAATTAATATCATTAAGATAATTATATAGTTATATATTAAGTAAAGAGAATATCGAACTCCGGTGACGGAGCTTGGGACTTAGCATGCTCAGTTAAATAAACTACAAAACCGTGATCGTTAAGCGTTACATTTTTTAATGCATTAAATAGCGATTTATCAGATAAATAATGCACAAAGAATTTCGCGTTTAGGTACGGACAATCATCGATGTTTTCATTGTCTACGAAAAGGAGACAAGGGAATTTGACGCTCTGATAGCCAGTATTACGTGTACATTAAGCAATACGATCGGGCATACTGACGATGTCATCGCGATACTTTTTCGAGTATTTTTTCTCTAAAGCAAACTGAACTTTTCAATCGTGCCGTACGAAACGGTATGTCATTCGGTCTATTATACGCGGACGAGGTGCCAAAGTAGAAGGTGCATTACGGTATTGTGCAAACAATAATAACCACTGACACGTCACGCTCAAATGTAAGAATAAAAAACGAAAGAAGAGGGAAAAAAGCAGATTATTTTTTAAACGCTTTTTCATCATCTCGTTCGTCGGATGCATCACCGTCGAATTTCTGCACACTTTATTTTGGCATCTGTTACAAAACGAGACAGCTCAAGTACACATTCGAAGTCAATAATAATAAGAACCTACCACTGCTTGAAAAGCGAGAAACGAGAAAATTTCCAGAACGCACGTCTACGTTCCTCGTGGTTTGAAAATGACACTTAGAAATCGCGTGTATCGCAATACGTGCAATTGTTGCATCAATTAACGGGGCTATTTAATTTGCGTGTAACACTAGCCTGAAAGTAATATGTTCAATATAAAAGAAAAGTCGTAACATATCGAAGAAGAAGGCATCGATAAAATGGAATCAGGCTATCCTCACGCGGTATGTTACTCGAATGAATCTGCTCACGGGGAAAGGTGAGAGACGCGCTTTTATATATGAATTGGTCCAACGGCTACAATGCAGGAATTGTGGCCATGCCGCGTTACAGTTTACGGTTTTATTTCCTGCCAACAGGTTAACGAGTGAAAGTTTCGCGTGGCGTTAGTCAGACGTATCGCACGAGAATCGGATAGTTAGCTTGTAAATAATTTGAAGGAACCTTGTGTAAACGACTTCTCCGGTACATGCATGTATAGCATTCCCTCGTTTTCTTCGAGCACGCGTCTCCTTCTATTCATTTGTCCTTTTCCACCGCGGCTAAGGGTAGTTAGAAGACGGAAAGTTCTCTCGGAGCTAGTTTTAAACGAAATGATGGAACAAGATGCCAGTATATATTAGAGCCAGTTTATACCATTAAAGAAAGATGAACCTCTATCAATAAGATTAGCACGAAGATCGATGAATTAATACTTGTTACACGTTGTATTTTGATAGGGAATAGTGCCTTTTAACGTTAAGGAAGAGAACGCTGCGTTAGGCCTTAAGTATACTGCTAGTGCCTTAAGTCACGCGAATCTTCGTGCTTGTACACATTTCATAACGCGACCATTTGAATCCTCGTCCGGAGGACCAGTGAGAATATATCAACCGTTGCTTTATTCGACCAAGACTCGTAGAAATCGAGTAAAGAGATTCCCGAGTACGTTCGACCGTACGCTTTGTCGTACCACTGGAGCGAATGAAATTTCACCGATGTTATTTTACTTCGTGTCACGATAACAGGATCGCGCTTGCTCATGTATTTATTCAAATATTCGATTTCACCGATTATTAAAAATTACACGTTGATGCGGTCTCGCGCACAATACGCTTTTTATCCGGCGTACGAGAACAAGATCGATTTCTCATTTCTCAGATGATGTAAGCACCTTTTCCATTTGCGAGCCCGGCCGACTGATACCGGGGCAAAGACCAATCGCGAGCGCCCTTCCTGGTCAGGCGTATGAATAATTTTCGTATGATCGTCACTGCGAAATTCAATCCGAAAATGTACGAGGTGCCACCCAGCATGCCGCACTCTACGATCTTGATGACTGATACCGTTGTACCTTTCCTGTAGGGGATTTCTTCTCCGGAGCAGCCGTCAGTAATCTGAGCGTAGCGCGGGCGATGAGAAATGCATACTGACGTCATGCCGACACCCTCTTTGATCATTATCATTTTTTTTTTCTTCTTCTACCATCAGCTCGTGCCGGGTCGTACGTTCCTCCGGTGATGCAGCCTGCCCGGCGTTGTACCTCCACCTTGGGACGATTCATTTCGGCTAATTGTCGACGGGACGATAAAACGATATCGCTTTCGGTTAACTCTTGACCGAACACGTACCCTCGCACACCGCGAAACGCCTCCTCGTTCTTCATCATTCGAGTTCCCGAGCGAAACTAGCGTGCTGCTTCTCCTCTTCGAATCTCCATTAACCGAGATTGATAACGATGAACTGCCATCCTCGATTCGGACGAAAGTCTTTTTTCCCGCAACGTACATTCCATTTTCATTGATAAATTATCTCACTCGATTCCCATGGTACGTACATTGGTCTGAGCCACGATGCACATAGGGATAGCGGATTTTCTTTTTAAATAACTGCGATATTCTCAGGCGTAAACATTCCCAGGCGCTGTGAAGACTGTGAAAAGCCAAATGAAACGGGCTGGCAATTCGCGTTTCACGCTTACGCTATTCAGTAGAGAGAACCATCGGTGAAACAGGGAAGCGTGTATAGGAGTACGATTTTCTATGAAAAGCCCCACCTTAGAGAAATTAGCATTTCAAGTGCCTTAACGGTCGTCAGCTGACAACTAACTAATCGAGGCTTGCACGTACGAATTGAAATCGCGTCCTGGGATCAACCGGACGTTTTCGGTTGACACACTTCCCGTAAAAATAGCGAACGTAAAAGGGGGGAACAAGCGCGCCGGGAGCGAAGTGGGTTAACTGAGATTTTCACTGAATTTTAATTGGTAACGTAAAGATTTATAGCCGGCCGATATAGTAGAATTTTATATAGAGTTCTCAGACTACGTTCGTTCGGTTTAAATAAATTATCACGTAAAATTCTTAAACGTAGAGAGAGAAATGAATATCGTTTTCCGATATCTCACAAAATTAGGAACTCCTTACGATCGGATCGTTATTTGATAAGTATCGGCGTACCTGAATTCGTTATTAGATTCTTGATTTCATCACGTCCCTCTGCGTTCGTTACACGGCTGTCTGTAAGAATTCCAGCCCCGCGGTAGTGATAATTTAAGAGATGTTTTTAACGAGCCGCCTTCGGTTCGATGTTTAATGGCTACGCGAGAGATCGTGTGAGCCGGCCTTCGAAAACGATCTTACAAAAAAAAAACGAGAAGTCAGGATGGTTTCCGAGCAGCGTAGCTGACAGGTCAGCCCGTTAAACCGGGGATGATTTTCCATTCTTCGCTTCGAGGGTCAGTAAAATGATACACATAACGCGTTCATACCACCGGCGTACATCAAACTCACGCACACGTTATCACGAGCGAGTACGTATATAAATTGCATCCTTAATCTACGATCGTGCGCGGTGCTCAATCTTTCTTGGTGCTTTCGCGCGTTCAATGTGACGTGCGTACTTACATACGTATACATCAACGTGGACAATACGAGGTCGATTCTTAAAGATCCATTACGGGGGGTATGTAAAATCGCAGCGAGAGGTGTGCACGCATGTGTTCGCGTTCTAAGATACGTCGGAGAAAACAAACAAAAATATGCAATAGCGGACATAAAAGTAACGATGATTATTCATGGTTCGGTTTATTTATTACCCGAAACAGCCGGCGACGACAACTTCACGCGCAAACAGACTTTCGAGAGACTCGAGGAACGCGGCTGTCGAAAAACAAACTTAATTGGCCAATAAAATTTCCTTTTACCGAAGATAACGCGTTTTTTTATGCGGTCCAAAGAATCTCCGACGATAAGAAGCTACGCGTAGGGAACGGCGCGACAATTCTCGCGCGGATTACAAGGGATAAACTCGAGGTGAACGGAATTAATAGAATAAACGAACATGATAATATCAATTGTAAATAGTATGTAAAATTCTGTCGGGAGAAGCGTGCGGATCAACGTTTAGCATAATTTCTTTCGCAATACGTGTAACCAATGGGGGCCAGTAATTCTCTCTCTCGGATCTCGCACGGATTTTATACACTGCGAGGCGCGTGGCGTGTGCACCCCTTTTCTCCGCAATTTTTCGGCACAGTCGCGTTCACAATATACAATATACCCACGTACGTACATAAACACAACGCTTAACTGTTCCGACGCGGGTGCTTCTCGTCAGTTGACCATCAACGCGAAAGCATTTCCTTCGAATTTCGGAAACGCTTTCAGGTTCCTAGAACGATCGACGTTTCACCGGAACACGAATATCGGGGTCCTCGGGGCCTCTGACGCGTGTCTCCGTTGGACAGGCGAAACGCTCGACTGCCCGTCGAAGTTCACGGGGAACGGGGTGGCTTCAATAGTCGCGCGCCAACCAACTATTAATATTACTTTGTAAGAATTATTACTGTACATGTTGCGTAGGGTTGCGTAGGACCGACGGTATAATGTATACATGCATATATTACAAACTACGACTCACTGTATAAACGAAGGCATTACTATAACTTTGTACTTTCTAATTACAATTAACCGCGTCGCTTAAACGACGCTCGCTGAAATTCGTATAGCGCACGTCGGCAGGGGAGGTTCGTTAGTGCATTAAACGAAAAATATATATATATAAAGAAAAATCTCTCTCTATATATATATATATAAATAAATATAGTTATATATTGTAAATGTGGTTGTAATCTTATTACTGTTATATCGATATATCGATGTCTTTGATTTGGAATAATTTATTTATTGCGATGCGAACCGGATCGATGAGAGCGTGTAGTTATTATCCGTAAGGAGGGGGATTTAAAAAAAAAGAGCATAAAAGAGGAAACTAAGTAATAGCAGAATATTATTAATACGCACGAAATTATATATATATTTATATAACGTTATCGGCGCGAGGACGTGTCTCAGAGGCGCGTTCCATCGCGCGAAAGTCCTAAAATGTGAATCACTGTTCGCGACGATACGGTTGAATGGATATTTAAATATTGTATAACGCGATTCCTACTGGAAGTAAAAAGAAAAAAAAATGAGAATCGTTGTGTCGCGCGGGGGTTGGCGCGTCGCGCCGCGCGGTTTGATAAAAGTTTAACTAATTAGAATAATATCGTCGAAACGCAACGTGACCGGTGCCGCGCGCAAGCCCTCCGCGACACGACGTCGCGCCTGTCGATAATCTTATTATCGAAATGATGGTTACATATTTTAGATAATCCTATTATCATTATCATTATTATGATTCTTATTATAATTGCTACTATTACTATTATTATTGTATTTGGCAGGGTTACGACATTAAAATCGTAAAAAAGGCTAACACATTCGTTGTCACGTTCTTACCCACCCATTCCCTGTAGTTAAATTGTGACGTTCGGTGGCTGCACGTTGCTACCATAAATACTAAGTATCCAACAAAATATAAATAAATGATAATACAAATATGTACTTACTTACATGTATATATTCTCAAAACTTCTGAACCGACAATAAGATTAGTAAAAGAGAAACGCGAAAAAATCTATTGGGTCATTAAGTATGAAATGTCCGATTACCTAAAGCCTCAAGTTTGATACGAGATATCCCCGATATTTCATTTCGATCGTCTTTTTTGCATTGGGAAGGTATGTCATCTGGCTTTCAGATGGACCCTTTTTCTATTATCGTAATTATTAATTTATCGTAATTAGTAACTCGACATCAGTTTTTATTTCAGGAGCTTCTTTGTCGAGTCCCACTCGATATTTTTTCATGTCTAAATAAATAGATATCGCGCACACGTGACTTTTTCTTCCTTCAGTTATTTAAATTGCCTTATTTGTTGGTTAAATTAAGTTTCAATTAAAACGCTTAAAAGCGTTGGGATCTACTGACAACGAAATTGAAATAAAATTCGGAGTGCAAAGGGTTAATAAGGACTCTAAGTCGTGCAACGTCCCCTCGGAATCGTCGAGCTGAAGGTTCCTATATTTGCACTCCCACGCTGCGGTGCCGCGGTGAGAATCACGTACCGGCGTACGTGTTCGAAATCGATCAACGTCCGATCGAAAAATTATCGTCCGACGCGAGGAGGAGCCGCAACCTTTCCCCGAGGACGTTACCAGCCCCGCTCCCATATAAATGCATCTGCATCCTCGTTAACGTTTTACCCCGTTACACGGTAGTTAGACAACCGATGCGACGATAAATAAACGACAGCGGTAGAAGGAGGCAGCAGCGCGGATGTTTTGTGACAACCGGCCAGTCACAATACGATCATTAGGCTATTTTCCGGTGTGTAGCGCCCCGAGACGCAATATCTCTGCCGGGGCCGCGTATTTGTCCCGTCTGGCAACAGGATTTCTGCGCACCGGTATTCCGCTAAGTTGTAGGCAGTCGCCGTACTAGGTAAGTACAAATCCTGCCGTATATACCTTCGGTAGAATTTGTAGTCCGAACGGCGGCTATAACCGAGGCCATAACTTAAGCCGGAATACCGTCGTCCCCGGTTGATTCCACTACTCGCCGGAATACCCTGTCGAGTCGGCGCAATTGTGGATATCAACGACGACATAACGTCCTTTCGCGTTGATCCCTCACTGTCCGTGGGACTTAATATGTAAGTAATCCCTCCGTATCGTCGTAAATGAAAGCGTGTCGACCGGAACGAGTATAATTAATCGTTCGCGTTTCACGACGGTCCTTTTCTTGCTGCGTTTTGTTTTCCTACCGAAACCTCCGGCCAAGACGAAATCCCCCCCAACTGTTCACGTCGTTGAATTAAGCAAACGTGGTCGCTTGCGCCAAGTTCTCGGGCAGCGTTCAAGAAAACGAACGCGGCGGAACAATGTCGCTTATGGTAGCGGCGATAAGAAACTGGTACTTAGCATTGGCATCAAAGCCAAATGACAGTATTTATCGGCGGGGAAAAAACTGGGGCATGGCATATTTAGCACAAGGACGAAAAACGCGTATTAGCTGCCAGGTATATATAAATTACCCTTTTACCTACAAGGTTCACAATAAAAACTAGTCGCTTTATACCCACTGCTACAAGAAATGTACCATTAGGTTGTCCCATAAGTTTCCTCCCAATTTTTGAAACGAAATTAATATACG
>SHCU01000210.1:28613-49057 GCA_004307685.1 Ceratina australensis | reverse complement strand
TATATCAACGTTCAACTCGTGCCGCTTCCACGTATTTCCTGTAAAGCACACACGGATCCCGTGTTTCCTGATTCGAAAACGAGTTCAATATACTCGTCGGCAAGGTCGTTCGAAATGCTCGCTCCGATGTTCGACGTAAAACGGAATTGCGTAAAAAAGATTTGAACGCGTAGTTCGGTAACATCGTGCAATCGGTATTTTTTAATGATCGGATCGTGCTGAAGATTTTTATAAAGGGAATTGAGCTTTCGAATACGTGTATGGAACACGCGGTAAAAGATAGCTCACACGCCTTGAACGCTAATTAAAATAACTCGTAATCTATTACTAACTCTCAGCTCATAATCGTTACCTTCGGTATTTCGAACTCTATTACCGCACAAAAGCTCATTAGAAGGGGAACGCAACGCTTAGGATTTCTGCTTGCGAAACGAATATAAAAGTCCTGTCAATATCGCGAACGATACATGAATTATACTTTATTGGTCGTTTATGATCGCCCGATCGCACGCCCCGGGGTTTATACCACAGTTCGTCAAATTCAATTATTGACAACGTTGATAGCCGATCTTGTTAAAAGGATAATCGACGATTATGAAGAAATCAATTATTCGATTTTATTGGTAACCCTCGCGTTCGTTCGTTATTACGTCGTTATCGGATTAAGAACGGTTTACGCCAGTTTCGCCTTTATCACGTATGAATCTCGGGGAGTTACAGCGGCGCGGGATCGAGACGCGAGTTTTATACTCCTCGCCGCGGGTAATTTACGCTCGCGTCCGTCCGGACGAGTGTTTCGACATTGAAGCGGCGGACTCAAGCGTACCAGGAGAAATGGAAAATCAACGATGTGCAGCTTTTATGGTATGTCCAAGACAATATTGCAAAACATCTTGGGAGGCTCCGCGTCGAGAATGTATGAATCAGTACGATGACGTGGAAGAAAATACGCTTCGATGGGCGAAATTATGTGACGCCTTGAATATCAAGTTTACAAGCGTCTGAAATATTATCATCCTCTCGTTTTGCAATATCGTCATAGAGTCTCTCGTGAAATAAATCCGGAAGCAAAGGCGGTTTTTGTAAAATTGCATATTGTGAAAAAGATATTTTGGACTGTGTAATTAAATAAAATATGGTCGATACCGTGTCGTCTGGAAACGAGCGCCGCGTCACTCGCCCTTGCGATTAACGAACGGCAACTATTTAATAAAACTTTTTCGAGGCGCAGTTTAGGCTTATTTCCCAATTGATGCACTTGACGGACGATGCGTATGCAGTTAAATCGGGCCAATCTATAGCGTTACTCAACCTGTTTTTAACAAGATATTTCCGTATTGTCGCGTTAGCGCACGCACACAACGCGCGTAAAACCGTTCCGACCCGCCCCTGTCCAGTCATGTCAGCGCTAAATGAACCATCAGGGCCGCCATAAATCCTCGGACTATCAGATGAGCAGCCACGGACTTGCCTGTCCCGGATATAACGAGGGACCACCGCCCAGCGTAATGGAAGCACTCTCTGTCGACGCTCGGAAGATACCTTCGAGATTGGAGCGAGCCTCCTTGCCCTCCTGAACGAACTAACCCCATCCGATGCGATCTAATGCTACGCGAGATTCTTCTAACTCGCGTCCACCTTAATTCTATCTAACCCGAAAAGGTACAGAGTTCTCTCAACAGCCACTCTCTTCCTAGTGTCTTTCCTAAATCATAAATATAAAAGTACAAAAACGAATTCCTAGAGGAATCTTACAATTCAAAATTCCATTCAATCAACGTCGATTAATCGCAAATATTATAATCGTGTATACATTAAATCTCCCAATTTCTGTTCACTGACGTATTTCTCCCAAATTAACAACAGATCGTATATAAGTAAGGAGGATAAGAAAAATAAATCGGTGTGTAGGAATTAGGACATTCGCGATACGCGTGCGTCGATTGGCAAGAATCTTCGCCGAAATCTATCCAAGGGACTCGGCTCGATCAAGGCCGGAGAAAAGCGGGGAGCATTGTTAATTACACGGCCGCGCGCCGGTATCGATGTGGCTACCGTAGGAGTGACCTGGCCGAATGGCCAGCAGTAAAGATGGCATCGTGCACACTAACGAGTAACAAGTGGCGTGACGTTTCAGTTAGGCATTGGTTCGCGATGTGCGCGCAAGACTAAGAAGAAGATATCGGTATGCCACGACCAGCTACCTATCGTCTCACCTTCGGGCTCTAATTAACGCTGAGATTCATTATCGACACCTCGTTGTTCCGTCGGCCACCGTCTTAATTTAAGGCTCGACGCTTTCCGTCATTTACCCTCGCGTATCAATGTACTCTTATCATCTTAAGAATAAATTGTATTCGTACCAGAAGTTATCTGTTCTTATCTATAAACACCTGAACTGAACGCGACGAACCTGATTAATTTCCTTCGATAATAATTTCCAAAAATAACTACTTGCATCAGGACTCGTAAAAAGATGCTGCAGTTTGAAACTAGCGTTAGAAAGGCTCTAGAGTATGCGCTATCTATACCGCTATGCAAAGCAGAAATTTGTTCAGGGCACGATGGATAACAAATGGTCCTCGGTTCGAGCCATCATTTGTAAGGCACAGCTTGCTTTGCATGTATGCATCTGCAGGCCGCATTAAGTTAGTTACGCTTAAATGCAAATTGACGCGTTAATCGATCTGTTCCGACTTCGGAACTCTGTGTATAATGAATCTCCGCGCGAGATCAAGCTCACCGGAAAACCGTGTCATTATCGTGTTGTAAAACATCTCCGGAGCGTTCAGTGTTCGTCTGAAAAACAAGATACTGTTTTAATCGAGAATAACTGTTTGAACCTAACGAGATACCCTACGATACGTAACGATTCCCCAAATCTCTGTCTATTCGGAAATTCGCTTAGCACGTTTCTCACGGCCGGGTAGGGTCAAGTACAATGCGATGAACGTTCGACTGTTTTTCTTACACGCCGTACAGATTATTATATTGTGCGCGAAATGATGAGAAACCCTATCTATTCGAGATTCCATGGTGTAACATAACAGTACTCGAAGGTAGGTGTTCATTCGAGTACGATGCTGAATCCGTGCCCCAGGCTGATCGACGAACTCGTCACAGTAGATTTGTCTGAATCGTGACCGATATTTCAGCGCAAAGCAGCTTTCAATTTTCATGCCTATTTACGATCGGGAATCGAGACCGTCCTCTTTCGATTGTTTCAATCGAATACGAATAAAACACGATGAATGCACAATTGAAATTATCATTGTTTCGCGACGCACATAAGTGTAAAATGAACGATGTCTTAAACTTATAAAAGCTGTAAAGAATTCTAGCAGATTGCCTATGACATATGTATATAAATAATTGATTTGTAATTTATTATGTATATGATAAAAGATTTATGTTAAGTATTTCGTAAAATGTAATGAACTGTTCGTATAAATTATATATGTTTCTTCATGAAAACTTAGTGTTTTTTTAAAAGAAGCATTTAACATTGGAAAAATTGATATGTATATGTCTCATTGAATTTGTAACGCATGTAAAAAGCAACACCCATCGGCCTCCGTGGCGCAAACGGCTAGCGCGTTCGGCTGTTAACCGAAAGGTTGGTGGTTCGAGCCCACCCGGGGGCGATTATTTTTTATATTCTGATTACCAACGTGATAAGAAAATTTACATATAACTCGATCAAAGAGAAATACATTTATTTATATATTGGGTTGACATGGACGTAGCTCCATAAATAAATAATGTTATAAAACTTGAAGTGAATAAAAAAGCTTTATAGCATTAGAAAAAGTAAAATTGCTTTCTTGTCAACCCAATATCAAATAGCTGTCTTTCAAAGGCCAATTGATATATTAATTGAAACGACATATTTATATGCATAATAGAGTAATAAATACATAAATATATGCAGAACTGTCAGACAGAAGTTTCAGCCTGAGCTGAAATACTTTTGATCGTATGATAGCAAAATAATCATGATCTATTGCAAAATGTTCAAACCAATACATATGCTGAAGTTTAATGAATTAAAATATCTTTTGAAACGTAGTTTTTATTACTCACTCGGGATGAATAGTTGTGGGTAGACGGAAAGGACAAGGCTTGGGCTTTTTCATGATTCTTCCTCACAAACAATCACGTTTTTCACCAAATAATTAAACAATATTCGCAGCACTAACAACGCCGCAGCCATCGCGCGAAAACGATGTATCGAACGACCTCTGTGGGCAATACATCGAACGCGAACAACTTCATTGCTTTGCTTACACACACCAAAAAGTAAGGGCGGTACGGGCATTATATGTTTTCCGAGTTACGTGTTGCGGCTGGTAGTTAGTTCAATTTTCCTCATCGATACGCGGAATATTTTCATTTCAGAGGATCAATCGCATCAGGCGAAGGAAATAATGACCGACGATAAGACAGAATTCGTAAGTTCGCTTGATAATCGTGTAACTCTCCCCATGGAGCCACCCTAACCTCACTTTTTGCAACGTGCAGTGTAAATCACTGGTTTTTTACAATACCGGAATGAATTTTATTTATAGGACTGGGGAAATGAGAAATTACAACGTGCCCAGAAAACGGTGGACGATAGTCCCTTCGATCTTGAGGCGTGGAGCATCCTGATCAGGGAGGCACAGAACCGACCTATAACAGAAGTAAGACCAGTTTTTGAGAAGCTTGTCTCCGTATTTCCATCAGCTGGTCGTTATTGGAAAATTTATATCGAACAAGAGGTAACATTGTTTCGTACAATTACGTTAAAAAATGATCCAGTGCTGTATATTGATCAAGAAATCTTTTTGATGATTCCAGATGAAAATGCGCAACTTCGAAAAGGTGGAAAAGGTATGTTAATCGTCTGAGTTTCAAAATTTAATTAAAGCACTTTATTATATATATTGTTAAATTCATAGTTATATGTATCTCTTGAATTGTTCGTTTGGGTTGACCCATGATTTTAATTATCAGTTTAGAGTAAAGTTCTTGGGTGGACTTTTTTTAAATATAGACTCACACTTGCATATGCATGTTTATTAATTAATGGAGAATGGTTATCAGTTAAATAACCATCGTGCGGGGTAGAAGTATTCTTAACTAAATATTGGCATTTAAGGAATTCTATTTTAATTTCTAGCGCAATAAGATTACATTTAATAATGTCAGGGTACAATTAATCCATTGCAATTGAGTATTATCGTATAATGTGATTTTTAGCACTTTCGATATTATATGAGGTGAATAAAAGTAATATTTCACCATACACCAATATCTCATTGATTAATAATTGATTTGTTGGTATATTCGGGAGGTCGTTTTCTTCGTTGAGTACTGTGTGTAAAGTAACAGTATAAACAAATATACGTATATAATTAGAAATCAACTTATGAAGGCAACTTCCTGAATGTAACAGCCTTGTATTCCTTCCTGCTATATATTCTTTACTGTGGTTAAATAATGTGATTTGAAGTAAAATAAAATTCATTTCTTCGTAAAATGTTGAATTCTTGAATATAACGTGAAATAAAAATATGAGAAAAAAGAACCACTTAGCATTGAAATGATTAAGCAATATTTGCGCACAGTATTACTTCTTTGTCTGTGAAAGAAAATATTTTGCTATTATATATACTTGTCTCAATTGTTATAAATGATTTTGAGACGTTTTAATATTACTAGAAACTACTTCTCAAGTGCCTTGGGAATTACATCATTTTCCTTCCCCCTGTACAATATTTGAGGGATATTCTCAAGTATTGTGAAACTTTCATAGAGGTAGCATAAGGTGATGAAATATGTTTACCGCAGTGATTTGCATTAAAGACTTGATCAAACTAGACGATACATCATAGATCTGTTCTGGTGTTAGTATCACCTTGTGTTGCTTCACAATGTCTAAATTTTTTTGTCACGTTTCGGGATCATTCATTTCTAGATCCCAAGTAGGTCAATTATACTATCAACCCCAGTTATATAAAAAATAAATAAACTTTTACATACTCAATGGGGTTTATTTTATGTTACATTTACGATCTCATATCTGGACAATTTCTTCTTAATTATTTACAATGAAAACATATGTTTATGCAATAAACCATTCTCAATTGATGCACTGGTGCATTATTATTTCTCCCATTACATACAAATAATATTGTAGTAGTGATTGTATTAAAAACTTGCTTAATAAATAATTGAATTTTTACTTCCTGATATTTTGATGTGATTCTTATTTGTATTATTGACCATGTTTAAATATGTGTATTTAAAAAAAAAAGACTTGCCTGTAAGGGTAAGTAAGGTGGTAGATTTGTAATGTTTTTGTAGCCACATTTGAATGGACGATGGATGTTACTTCCTACCTTGTGTCATGCTTCTAAAGTACTTGTTTTATCTGACAGCTCTTCCAAAGGTGCCTCGTGAAAATCTTAAATATTGAGTTGTGGAAACTTTACCTTTCTTATGTCAAAGAGACAAAAGCGAGCCTTGCGACATACAAGTAAGTGTAACTACTCAAGTGCTTGTACTATTATCGATTTCATTGTACCATGGTTAATTAAATGACAAAATCATAGGGAAAAAATGGCACAAGCGTACGACTTCGCTTTGGACAAAATTGGAATGGACATACACTCGTACAGCATATGGAATGATTATGTTACATTCCTTAAAAGCGTCGAGGCTGTTGGCTCATATGCTGAGAATCAGAAAATCAGTGCTGTTAGAAAGGTAACGAACCATGTCTTGTTAAATTATATCAATTTATTTCAGTTATTCTAATTCGATATTAAATACAGGTGTATCAGCGTGGCGTAGTCAATCCTATGATAAATATGGAGCAATTATGGAAGGATTACATGGCCTTTGAACAAAATATTAATCCAATAATTGCGGAGAAAATGGCTATTGAACGTTCTAGGGATTATATGAATGCGAGAAGAGTTGCCAAAGAATTGGAAGCTGTGACAAGGGGACTCAATAGAAGTGCTCCTAGCGTACCTCCAACCGGTCACCCAGAAGAAGTTAAACAGGTATTGTCCTTAACTGTTTCTTGAAATATATTCTTAGCATTGTAAACGTTGTTATGGAACTTGCTAAATTGTCATTATATTAGGTCGAGTTATGGAAGAAATATATCGCATGGGAACGTAGTAATCCGTTAAGAACAGAAGACACTTCGCTAGTTGCCCGCCGAGTAATGTTCGCTATAGAGCAATGTTTATTATGTTTGGGTCATCATCCAGCAGTGTGGCATCAAGCTGCTCATTTTTTAGAACTTAGCTCGAAAATATTGACCGAGAAGGGAGACGTGAACGCGGCAAAAAATCTGAGCGACGAGGCTGCGACGATGTTTGAAAGGGCGACTAGTACACTGTTGTCGAAAAATATGTTATTATATTTTGCACACGCTGATTTCGAAGAAGGCAGAGTGAAGTATGAAAAAGTACATCAAATATATCAGAAGTTCCTTGATATACCTGATATCGATCCTACACTTGTTAGTATACTATCATCACTTGTTAATAGATAATATTCTGTTAATCTGAGAGTCTCTACGTAAAATGTTTTCACATAGGCGTATGTACAATATATGAAGTTCGCGAGGCGCGCTGAGGGCATTAAATCCGCTAGAACAGTTTTTAAAAGAGCTCGCGAAGATCCAAGGTGTAAGCACCACGTTTACGTTGCTGCTGCTTTAATGGAATATTACTGCACCAAGGACAAAAATATAGCTTTCCGAATATTTGAGTTAGGATTAAAAAAATTCGGAGATAATCCTGATTACATACTTTGTTACATTGACTACTTGTCGCATTTAAACGGTAAGATAGGAAAATATTTCTTTAAGAAAATTGTACGTTGTATTAATCACGCTTTCATTTTACAGAGGATAATAATACAAGAGTTTTGTTTGAAAGAGTTTTATCATCTGGTAGCCTAGAGCCTGAAAAATCAGTGTATGTAATAAACGTTAGTTGCATTATTAAAATTTTTGGTCATTCTTATACTAATTTGTTACATTTAATATTTTTTTAGTGACATATGGAATCGATTTTTAGAATTTGAATCGAATATTGGAGATTTGGCTAGTATCGTTAAAGTCGAAAAACGACGTAGCGCTGTATTAGAAAAGGTATTTCCGCAGCACTTGAAAAGTATGTATTTAAAAATTGTTTAATTTCTCATGCGCCTTACTTTATTTTCAGATCAAAGAATTTGAAGGTAAAGAAACAGCACAATTAGTAGATAGGTACAAATTTTTAGATCTATATCCATGTACTCCTATGGAATTGCGGTCGATCGGATACATGGAAGTGTCAAGCGTAGGAAGAACCACAGTTGGTGTATTACCACGGATACCAGATCCGGAGGAAGCAATGGCATCATTACCACGACCGGATTTGTCACAAATGATTCCATACAAACCCAAAGTAAATCCATTACCCGGAGAACATCCAGTCCCTGGTAGGTTTTCCTCGTATATTAAGATTATTATTCTTATTGTTATTTCTTACATATAATTATGGCCCTTTTTTCCAGGTGGTTCTTTTCCATTACCACCAGCTGCAGCGCAGCTTTGTACTATGCTTCCTCCACCCGGATGTTTCAGAGGACCATTTGTAGCTGTTGATCTACTTATGGATGTATTCAATCGAATTCAGTTACCAGACCATGGTAATTCTTTAGTATAATAATTGTATAATCATTTGTTTTGAGGTCTGTCTTAAAAATACTTTTCTTTTACAGCACCGTTGCCTATAGCGGATAATGGATGTGATACGAAGTTATTCGATTTAGCAAAATCTGTACATTGGATCGTTGACGAGAGCAACGATGGAATTAGTATCGGATCCAAACGGAGAAGAACTCGCTTAGGAGGCGACGACAGCGAGGAAGAAGATTTACCACCGCCTCCAGCAAACGACATATATCGCCAAAGACAACAGAAACGAGTCAAGTGAATAACTGAATCAGGCAATTCAGCATGAGAATTTTTGTATCGTCTTCTACATCCTGGAGACATTTGATACATGTTATTATATATTTTTACATTTGCTGTTCTGGGAAGGGTATATTTCCTGCGGGAATAAACCTACCACCTCTGACGATAAGAAACGTACGTTACGTACGCGTTATCTGCGCGCGTGAGTAACGAGTAAATTCCTTATGTGACACAGTGCACAATATTTTGAGTACTATGTACTCAGAAATCGTATATTTACACACTGTTCATTTTCGTCTTTGTTCAGATGTGTTCATTTACATGTGAAGTGTCTGATGTGACCAAGATGAAAAGACAAAATTGGAAACGTCCAATTGAATCGAACTTAATTGTTAACTATATGTCATTAAAGGCATAAATATATAAGAGCAAGATCGAATTTTTACACGAACATTTATGGCAATTTGTACCGCGCGGAAAAAGAAGAGATATTTTTCAAGTTCTACGAGATATATATAGAATCGGTGTTGTTGAAGATAAATAAAATTTGCATGGTGCATCAGTACATCTTTAAATTGTATTATAAGTAATGGTATTATTTCACGTGGAATCAATATATAAAAGATGCGAGAGGAAGGATCATTTTCTTGTTTATGAATGGGTTTACCTAATTATCGTGCGCCGGATGAAGATAAGTATTCAGAAAGGTGGTTCTCTTGATTTGATATTTGTAACTCTTAATTTAATAAATTTGTTACATACTCTCTCTGAAGGCTCAAACGTTTTATTTCGTTTTATCGATAATTCATTATTTTTCAAAGTTCGTTAGACCGTCGCCCGAGAAACTTATCGAACATATTTGGCGCGCGCTGTAAGTTTTATGTGTATAATTTAATGTACAGGACCAATAAAAACTCGCCGTATCCCAATTTTCTTTTTTACAATTGCTTCTATTTTTTCCCCCCACGACGACAACAGAACGGCGGAAGGCAGATAATTAAATGCATGTACGGTTCGCCGTCGCAGCTATTTCTATACGCGTCGGAGCTGTAGTTAGCATACATAACTGCTCAATGAGGGTGCAATTAAACTTTGATCACTATAACTAGTTCGAGTGGCTGTTAATGGTCCTCTTGGGAAACTGTGGATTGGGCTGCGAGGTACGAAAATTGTTGTTCTCTCACACCGGAATTGTTTTGAAAACTTCAGAAACCTGCATTTCGGCTTTTGTCAACAGAATTTGGCTGCAAGCCATTTAGAGCAAATCGCGATCAAGCTCTGCCGGCTCAGAGAAATTTCACCCAAAAACTGGTTCCGACGCGGAAAATAAAATTTCAACCGAAACAATTCATAATAATCGACAGTGTATTCTCGAAAATGATTGCCTCGATGATGGGTAGAGTCTCTCCAGCAGGGGTTGCGGAATCCGGAGGAATCTCTATTACACGGCTATAAATTCTCGTACGTTCAATGCGTAATTGTGGCATAGTTCTGCGCCCATCTATCTTACCCGAAGATACCAAGCATTTGTACACTTCTGGAACCAGCTAAACTAATGACATTCCTTCCGAGTGACTGAACTACGTTTTATACCGACGGTATCGACGCAACCGAGAATATTTTGCATACTTACTCCATAATCTGAAGATTTCCATTTCCTTTCAAGGAAACAGGACACGAACGAGTTAAACGGTACATTATTGAACGTACTACAAAATAGCGTGGAAATCAGAATTATGATTGAAATTCGAAAGTTAAAACGGGAACGTATATTTCAACTATTTCGTTTTCGTTCGGAACCACACTAAGGTAGATCGTATCTCTTCGAAAGCCTCCTAATATCGTGGTAATTTCATGCAGAACAAGGGAACTCCACTCGCAGAGATCCTCTCAGCCACCTGAACCCGTGGATCCAGGTGTTTCCGTATCGATTCAATAACACCCTGCCGCCACGGCATTTAAATGCTTAACGTTTTACCATCTCGTATTCTAAAATGCTTTTATTGGTTTCACAGGCTTTCGGATTCGTCTGAAGGCAGACCGTCCAAGACAAACTGACATTACTATCTAGAACTTTCCAGTAGCGTTTATTCGCCGAACTTTTTTAATTCCACGAAAAGCTGGGAACCCTGCGTGGTACTTTCATTTTTATATTTTCATTACATCAATATTTGATTTTATACGAGTTTGTTGTTACCGAAAAAATCGAGGAATTAAAATTTTTAATTGAATCAATTTTATTTATATCGCGAATAAACTGGGGCTACGTACACACGTTGTAATTGGTAAACTCGATGGGTGTACGTAGGTGTCGTGAATTATTCGGAAAACATGTTCCTCATATATGCCCCCAGTTTAATTAAAATTGTTATTTGAATGTAATTTTCCGCATCATGTATTGCCAGAATGTGCGGCTCTGTCTGCTTTTATACGCTACAACCCATTATGCTAACGGCTTCTTAACGAGCCTCATGCGTGGCACAAAGTACAATAGTTTGGTGCAGCTCGCCTCGTTTCTACATTGATTAATGTACTTGTATCAAGTTTTCATAGTCGTGGCTCGTAGGAACGGGAATTTGAAGAAAATGGAACGACACGAAGTGCCCTCAGCTATCAATCAACGGTGCTGAAACGATCGCAACAGCGCGCGTATGTACGTACGCACGTGCATCCTATTTAATTTTAAACAGCATTCGAAAAAATGACGCCGTGACCCAGTCTCAACTTATAATTTTCCGCTCGGCTCGAACTTTTAACTACCAATTTTCAACTAGCGACTGTTAACTTTCCGTTTGTAACTTTCGGAATTTAACTGTTAACCATAATGCTCGACTGCAACTGCGCGACGTAACTTCAACTATACGCGTTCGCATTAGTAATAATTGTTCTCTTGCATAGTTTCAAACAAACGATAGTTAGCCCGATGAAAATTGAATACGCGACGTCTTTCGGATATCCGTAAACGCGCGGCTCTTATCGTTCCGAGATTGATAACGATTTGTTACCTTCGAGGTGAACGTATTAGGGAACGCGGTCGTTCTAACTCCGGTATCCCGTGATACATATCTTTTTCGAAGTTCCACGGGAGAGACCGAAAGATTTCCATTGTTACTACAAGGAAATCCCTGTTCGGATCAGTTCCGTTTGCCCCCGGCGAACTATCGAAACATAGATTCCAGCGGACTCTCTGCGAGGTTAACGAAGATTTTACAAATTACCGTCACCATTAATTCTGCGGCGAGAAAATTTAGGGCCGCGTCCTACCTACCGGTAGGTAACCGCCAGGGACGCAACTTGGAGAGCTCTTTGAAACTTTGGTTCTATCTCTGGAGGAAGACAAATGACAAGAGCCGAAAGGAGCTTGTGAAACTGGTATTCGCCCTTTCATACGACGCGGACGCATAATTCTCTCACTACGGTGTGAATGAGCTATAGCGCGATAGCGTGTAAGAGTAATTCTTTTGTCAATTCGATGAAGTAATGCATGGGGAGTTATTTTTAGAAGTGAACAATTTAATCTGCATTGCTGACAAATAAATTAATTATCTTCTAAGCGATTTTTTTATAAGACGCAGAGGACAGGGACGAAGGTGTCCGGAATAAAAGCTAATTTGATTAAAAACTGAGTGTATTGATGATCAGGAAAATATGTACAGTATGAATCACTTAAAACAAGCCGCTTGAATAGCTTTTCTGATATTGGTGATAGGAAAAATCCATCAGCTCAAAATTATTTGGTATCGAGGGGCTGATCATCTGATGTTACTAGTTTTTGATAATTGGAAGCGTCGAGGAGATGATATATTAAATTTTATCATCCTGTATACAAGAACAACCATTTTAAATTTATAAATTAAGGAGTTTTGATATTAATATCAATGCTCGTTCTATTTTACAGATACAATTGAACGAATCGTCTGTGCAGAAATACTTGCAGCGTTACAGTTAACTCATTTACGCGAGCTTTGTACTTTTCGCGTCATGCCTGAATTTATACATATGTACACATCCTCGAACGGGGCGTTGCAATACTAGACGTCCATGTGAGGTGATATATTAAATTTTGTCATCGTGAATACAAGAACAACCTTTTTAAATTGTCAATGCTCGTTCTATTTTACAGATACAATTGAACGAATCGTCTGCGACTACGTGTGCAGAAATATTTGCAGCGTTACAGTTAACTCATTTACGCGAGCTTTGTACTTTTCGCGTCACGCGTGAACATATGTACACATCCTCGAACGGCGCGTTGCAATAATAGACGTCCGTGTGACTATATTAGATATCGGAAATCTGATTCAATAGCACTCGTCATCTGGGTCGACATCGTTATCTTGACAATAGCTCTCCTTCCCTACCCACTATCTATTTATCTCAACTACGGTCCGCGATAATGGTGTTTTCTAAGACCGAACGGTTATGGGCTTCAATCCTCTTCGAATTCCCTCAACCCTTCTAATGACCGGCCCGATAAACTCGAATCCGACGAAGATGCTCGAACAAGAAAACTAACGCCGTTCAACGTTTCCTTATTTTTCTCCGTTCCCAATCTCGTTATCCCCGCGCGACTTTCTTCGTCTCCCCCGTTTTTCATATACACGATTGCCGCAATAAACCTCGTCGGATTATTTATGTCCCGATGCCACGTTACCCTTCGTGAGGTATGCTCGTTCGCTCCTCGATACTGATATTGCTCCGAGAAAGGAACCCGACTAATGTATTAATACGCGAGACGGAAATGGTCAGCGGTGTTAACGCTCCCCGATTCGCAGTGACGAGTAGATTATGATGTTAATTCGAGCAATTCAACGCGGATTATCGATCTCCGTAGATAACGTCGCTTTAAGCTGAACTACTTTATGCGGTAATGCGATTGACTCTCATTTTACACCACATTTTTTTCGGTATAAAAGCCTGTAGATACAGCACTTACATTTTCAAATGTGGATTATTATTCATCCGGATATATTGAATAAATAAAAGATATCGAAGGATTACTATGTATTACAAATGATATCCATCTCTCACGATGTATCGTTAATCCTGAATATTTTGGATGTTCACATGGCCAGTTGAGTATAGATATTGGTAGAAGAATATTCCATTGTTCATAACATTTTCACGAGGTTCAGTAAACAGAATAGGAAGCATGGATGTTTTATGAAAGTACGTCAGGATTTAACGCGTTACTTCCTATTTATTCGAAAAATTCTCGCTTTCATCGTCGTCGCGTAATACTCGACATAATTATCCGATCTCCTCTTTTGTCGCGCGGAACGTTTTACACTCCTGAAACGGTCGCCGCGCGAACAGATGTGGGTCGAGACTTTTGGGACTCTTTGAGTGAAACAAGGATGGCAGAGATAAATTATACCTGGATTAACGATCGTTCTGGAAACGTAATTTAAGTTGCTGGACAAGAGACGACGGATTTAACCGGCGTCCCAGATTTCCCAGTTTTTCTCGTATCGTCGAGTTAACCATTGCTTACTTCTTCCGCTTAAATGACAATTCCTGGCTCATTATCAGCTGACAGTAACAATTTTCATATCCTGTTCACGTATCGTATATTTGACAACGTGCTCGTCTTTAAACGTTTCTCAGAGCTCACACTCGATTCGATGCCCCGATTCCTCGCATTAACAGGCAGAAGAATTTGACCCGAGGAGTATTAGGCTTTACGATTGACGGCAGTGAAAGGTCACGTCAACAGCGACAGCGTTAACGATCGTAAAAGCTCGTGATGGCAACTAAGCACCGACGCGAAAAATTCGTTCACTTTTATGTTTTTACGCGGTCAAGTGTTTACAGGCTTTCTTGCAGCGCATTACCGTGCCGGCACCGGGAACTTTTGCATTCTCCAAATTACACTCGTTCATGAACTTCGTATAATTTTTTTCTGCCGATTTCACTCTTCATACATTATGCAGTACTTTGCGGTTCACGAACTGCACGAGTACATCGCAATCATACTTTATAATAATTTAAAGGACTAAAGTATTTACTCTTTTAGATGATTTTTCCTACATAAATTAGCTTGACAAAAATATATTCGTGTTTGATATTTTCTATTTAGTAATCTACCAGAGGTTTAATCATTGGAATATCTTTTCGACCGATTTCACTCTTCATACTTTATGCAGTACTTTTACCGTATGCCTTACGAAATACACGAGTGCATCGCAATTATACTTTATAGTAATTTAAAAGACTAAAGTATTTACTCTTTTAGATAATTTTTCGTATATAAATTAGCTTAACAAAAATATATTCACATATGATATTTTCTATTTTCTATTTATTAATCTACCAGAAGTTCATTCATTGGAATATCTTTTCTGCTGTTTTCACTCTTCAAACGTTACGCAGTACTTCTACCGTACGCCTTACGAAATGCACGAGTGCATCACAAGCATACTTTATAGCAATTTAAAAGATCAAGAGTATTTACTTCTTTGTGTGATTTTTCGTGCATTAATTAGCCTGGCAAAAATATATTCATGTATGACACTTAACATTTTCTATTTGCAATAGTAATATAGCAGAAGTTTAATCACTGGGATATCTATTAGTAGTAAACGCAGCTCACGGGAAAACATGTGGAGCGGTCGATAATACTGTTAATTACATGGACGTTATTTAATTGTAATTACATGGATGCTCGTACCGTTAATATTAATTACCCGGCGTGTCTCGCGCGCCCGTCCTATAGTATGTATTAATGACGTGGTTCATCTCTGACTGATGACGGGCTTATCCCCTACATATCCATTTGTCGTGGCCCGGCAATATTTACGTGCCAGATTCACGTCGTACGACTGGCTCTGATGGACAGTGTCAGGGATATTAGCGGTGAGAACGCATCGCGCGTCTACGCGTTTGTCCAAGAAATTGACAGATGCGCCGGGGGACGGCTGAAAGACCTAATGAAAACGTACAGCGTTCCATAAGAATTTAACGACGACGCGAATTAAAAACGGCGCCGATCGAACGGCTGGGCGAATTTTCGGTTTACGAGTGGGGCCGATGTTCGACGCTTATTTTTATTACGTACGTCGAACAAAAAACTAAACTCGAGATGAATGCAACGTAACGAGTATCGGCCGACGTTGTACCACCACTAGAACGTTCACCGTTTTGTGCTCCGTTGCCCGATACCTCGAATCGCGAGAGTTATAAATTTCAATGAGAACGAGAATGCATCGTTGGCGAAAAGGTATCGAGCTTTCTGTTCCCCGTATGCATTTGTGTCCGGTGGCGCGTCCGATTGCGGCCCTTATGCTCTTTAATCCGTCGTGCCGGAACGATCCACGCACAATGACGATGAACACAAAACGAAAATAACGCAAACAACCGTCGCTCTGGCCATCCTATATTTCTATACGATTTCAACTCGAACGTTCATTAAAATCTGAATCGCCGTCGGCGCGATTGCAGCTGATGCATCTACTTGACCAACGGGCCAGTCGCTCGACGTCGAGTATCATCGATCAACCTAATGCACGCGGCATATGCATACGGTACATATGTACCGATCCACTACCCTACGGGCGCGCGGGTGGCTCGCAACGCCGGGTATCGGCTCTTCCAGCTGAAGCAACACCTACAATGCCGCCTGTCCTACCGGCCCTGGTCGATGCCAGTTTTTGCCAAGATACAACGCGAGACGCAGATTCGACCGACTCAATCCGCTGTTACGTCCCCATAGAAACTTTGAGCCGGTGCTCGAACCTTCTTACATGAATTCTCAAGCCGCGTAAATTCTTAACTCCGTTCTGTGACTTGTGAAACTGATGAAATTATTTTACGAGCATATTTCAAGGAACGTCGCTTGCGATAAAAATAATTGCGTTTGTCTCTTAAAACCGATGCTATAATCATAAGATTCTCATATGAATTCTTACGACTTATAAATTGGTAATTCTGTTTTATGATTGTCAAATATAATAATACTACGAATATATTTGAAGAAATGTCTTTTGCAATAAAAATGATTGGAGAATTTATGTATTGGGAGCAATGCTATAATCGTAAACTACCTACGTGAATTTTTACGCTTCACGAATTAATAATTCTATTTTATATGATTGATATGATATTTCTATGAATATATTAAGGAATATATTCCGCGATAAAAACGATCGAGTTCATCCTATTTGCTTCTAATGCGATTAATTTATAAGACACGGCGAAGTTTTGTTATCGTCGAGTTTCAACCGACCGCCGATTGTTTCCCTGGTAAGAAGGAATTTCCTATGAATTTTCGGTCACGTAAGTTCCCTGGCAGGAGTTCGTGAGCAAATAGCGCCTGAAACTCGGGGCCAGCATCCGGTTTCGGAGACTTCAATTTCTGAAAGTGTTACATACTTTGGTAGCCGGCGAGTGGCGGCAATCCTTCAGTTCGACGAGTAATGGAATTGGTCCGGCCAATTGTGTGGCGTGCTACGAATATCTTTGATACGAAGAATCCAAATCACGAGATCCCGCCAGCCGGAACCAAGCGAAACTTTCACGACAGTTTACCTTCGCGTGGCGAACGTTTCTTACCAAAAATTCTAGTAGAAAAATTGCATTCATTTACAACCGAGGGAACGTAATTTTGCAAATATATACATTATCTCCCATGTTAAATGAATTGCTCGGCAGAACCGTGAAACTTGTAAACAACAGGTACTTATTACCCAAGATCCGTTTAAAATTTCAGTGAACAGGTGGTAACTTAACCAATCAGGAAAACCTAAGTAATGTACATTTTTATTATCCTACTTTCTGTCTAAACGAAATCTTTTTTAACTTTACGAGTCTAGACCACGAGAACCTGGGTTCGGAGAACCGACAGTAGTAACAGTCGAGACGTGTCAGACACGAACTACGTTCTCATAACGCGGGCGACGAATAGTTGTTTTCACGGGTAAAGAAGTCAATCTTAACACTTGATCGATCAGTCGTTTTTGAAACTACGTACCGGATAAATCCTTAATTCTTTGTACTCATTCCTTTTGTTCAAAGGAATGTAATATTATTATTATAGTATTATACTTTGTTTTTCACTTATCTTATATAATAAAAGTCCCTATTAACTAACATACATAAAATATATTCAAGGTAATAGTAATTCAATTTTTTTAATAATTTAGTAATTCGATAGGCAAAAGCCGATTAACCCTTTGCACTCCGCTATCTCCTCTCATGGGACTTAATTTTATTATTATTATTACTTGTTCAAAGGAATGTAATATTATTATTATAGTATTATACTTTGTTTTTCACTTATCTTATATAATAAAAGTCCCTATTAACTAACATACATAAAATATATTCAAGGTAATAGTAATTCAATTTTTTTAATAATTTAGTAATTCGATAGGCAAAAGCCGATTAACCCTTTGCACTCCGCTATCTCCTCTCATGGGACTTAATTTTATTATTATTATTGACGGGGAATTAAGTTATTTCAGCGCAAATTTCTGAGACACGCATGTTTTTCTGAAGTTTTCTCTTGAAACAGATGATAGCCAACGTCCAGAATCGTTCAGAGTGCAAAGGGTTAATAAGCTATCGGTCGATAAGCGTTGGCAATCGAAAAGCTGATTAACAATGCGGTCAATAATGTGTTAATTATAATGAACAATATATAAAACAAATTTCGTGTACTATTCAATTATAAGAGAAACATCGAGTTACTTGAATATATTTTTACGATTCGAAGCCATGCATCGCAGTTATTCTAGCAGAATTCAACCTGTGTTCCCTCGAGCCGATCCGTTCGCGGCTCATAGATTTTCGGCACGCGAGATTTCCTCCGGGCGGGCGTCCCGACGTACGCGCAACAGTAGTATCCGAGGCGCGTCAGACACAGGCCATTTGTTAAGCGCGTACAGGTTGGCGGGTTAAAAAATTAAGAAGAAGGTCTCACGGTACACAGTCGTTAGAGTCGGCGAAATTGATAACACACGGAAACCCGCGAATGATAAATAGTTTCGTACAGCGTGAAGGGGCAAAGGTTAGGCGGGTAGGGCGTGGAACGGAGACAGGAAGAATGGTGTTGCTTTCGGTGGTGGAAGAAGACGTGGGCGGGGAACGAGAAACAGGGTGCTCGGCTCTACGAGACCGGCGCTATTAATCAACCGTTGTTTCGTTGTTTTCCCACGAACGAGATACCCCGTCGCAATCGCCGACTCTTTATCATCGCTTCGACTCGCCGAGATACTCTCGCCGGCGAAATTCAAGTTTGATATATACAATACAACGTTTGATATCAGCGTCGATTAACACGTCGCCGCCGATCTTTGGCGATATGTGGGCAAACGACGGCTACAGCCGTCGTGCACATTTTAATCGATGAAAAAAAAGAACAGCGTTAGTACGAAGTGTACTGATGCATATACTTGTCGGTACACTACGTTGTTTTGTAAGAATAGCATTAGTACGAAGTGTACTGACACATACGCTTGTTGGTACACTACGTTATTTTGTAACACCCCGGGTGGGGTTATACAGACTTAGATCTAAGAGCCCGTCCCGCTATTCTGCATTGTGCGGCTGGCAAAACGATGTATAAATAAATAAATAAATTGTCCGCATAAACCAGCATTGTGTCCAGAATGCTTCGAATCCTATCATTTATAATGCTTTCTTGTGTGTATGTAATTTGTTTCCTGAATTAATTTTTATTTCATTTTTACGATTTTATAAGCGAAATAAATTACAAATGATAATTTTGTTTCAAACTCATTTTCTTGTATTAACACTATGCCGTCCGCACGTCTAATCTAGATTTTCTCGTATCACGCCGCTAGAACTGACTTACATAATTTCGCTTATCACCAGCGATTCTCCGAGGTTCTTGTTTACTAATCTTATTATCAATTCCCATGTCTCAATCCTGTTCCTCTATTTTCTCGAAATTGTGAGGATATACATATGCAAATAAGAGTACATCATTTCTTTGTATTACATGTTCGTCTATTTATTTCCTGCATGAAACCAACGTGGAGCCATCGGACGTCATAGTGTTAAGTTTAGACCTATTTACTCTCTTTTATTCATAGGAATCATTTTGAATTAGTAAAGTAAATGCCGTATTTTCGTCATTTACTCCGGGAAGAGAAAAAATGACATGATGAGCAAATGACGGTCATAGCAATCGATAGTTTTTTTTAGAAGAACTCTGGCCAAATGTGATAATTTTCACTTCCAAACATACAATTTCATCTGGCAGTCATAAACAATTGAAGAAAAAAAAACGTGTTTCTGAGCATGATCATCAAATTAAAAATGTGCGGCAACGTGTTAAGTGGATTCGCGGAAAACCGATCGAGTGGTAGGCGTCAAGCGTTTCGAAATTCATTGACCCGATAAATATTGTCGAAACAAGTGGCCGGATGCCCGTAACACCGGCCGGTGAACGTGAAAATTATCGGCAACAAAGTGAAGGGACTCACTAGAAACAATGGTAGCGGTTCGAACAAAAAAA
>SHCU01000210.1:9938-28214 GCA_004307685.1 Ceratina australensis | reverse complement strand
TCCTGCATGAAACCAACGTGGAGCCATCGGACGTCATAGTGTTAAGTTTAGACCTATTTACTCTCTTTTATTCATAGGAATCATTTTGAATTAGTAAAGTAAATGCCGTATTTTCGTCATTTGCTCCGGGAAGAGAAAAAATGACATGATGAGCAAATGACGGTCATAGCAATCGATAGTTTTTTTTAGAAGAACTCTGGCCAAATGTGATAATTTTCACTTCCAAACATACAATTTCATCTGGCAGTCATAAACAATTGAAGAAAAAAAAACGTGTTTCTGAGCATGATCATCAAATTAAAAATGTGCGGCAACGTGTTAAGTGGATTCGCGGAAAACCGATCGAGTGGTAGGCGTCAAGCGTTTCGAAATTCATTGACCCGATAAATATTGTCGAAACAAGTGGCCGGATGCCCGTAACACCGGCCGGTGAACGTGAAAATTATCGGCAACAAAGTGAAGGGACTCACTAGAAACAATGGTAGCGGTTCGAACAAAAAAAGAAAAATGAGTGAAGGTATAACCAGTTGAGTTACTTCAAACAAAATATGCGTGTAGTGACATTTAAAAACGCAACGGGTGGAGTAATAACGCGCGAGCGGACCGGCGCCACTCCGTTGGACATTCGCCGCTTTTATCATTTTAACGGAGTTTTGTTTCTGCACAACGTGCATGGATCCTTTCATGAAGCCGCGTGTATAGAGTGCAAGAGAAGGAGGTCCGAGGCTGCCGGGTGAAGGCAGGACGAAGAAGGGTAGATGTTGGGGAGAGCCGGTCGTCGGGTGGTGGGCGAAGAATGAATTTTCTGGCGCGTTTAAAGCTCAAAGAACTCTCGGCCTCATAGTCTGGCCAAAATGTTTTAATTACTCATAGCACAAAAGGTGGGGAGGAGGTAGGGATGGCGGGAACCGTGAAAAGTGTTGGTGCGCGGCGTGGGAGAAAGGTGAAAAGCGACAAAGGGTCTACCGCTGCGCCGCCACTAGAATAAAGAATTAAATTGGAAAAGGAATAAAAGGAGCGAAACGAAGGAGAACGTTACAAGACAATGACGTACACGTAGCCTTCCATTTCGTTTAACCGGGCCTCCGGCCGCATATTTCCTTGCCACGTAACACGGATTCCTGCATATTATGTAAATTTCCTCTGGTTAGACGAGCCAGGAAATCGTGCGATTTACCATTATCCTCCTTTCCCTTCCTCGCAATGTATCCCCCGGTATAGATTGCCGTGTCCGCGTAACGGCGTTCAAAAATTCTGTCCCGCTGCTTTCGCGAAATCTTAATGAAAACCTTTCAATTTTCCACGCTTTTTCCCCCGTCTGTTTTATCCCGCGCGGATTCTATTGGAACGTGAAAAACAGTACGGGAGAAGAAGGGGAAAAGAAAAGAGGGTATGATTGCGAGAACCTAGTTATTGTCAGCGTGAATGCTAATGCAAGTTTCGTCGGACAAGAAAGCTTTATTAAAGTTATAAGTCTCGTTGCCCGCGGTAACGAGTGCCGGATTTGTTTCCGCGTAATAAGAAAGTTGCTCGAGCCACGTTGTGACGGATTCGTTTTCATGTTTTCTTTCTATTTAATAAAAAAGCCGCGACGACGAAAAACTAGCGTGCCGCGTGACACTCCGGCGAGACTCAATTAAGTTTTTTCCAGTCGGATAGTTTGTTCCTCTAATATAATCACGGCGCCGAGTTTTTACCCGATGGCCCGCTCGAAAAAGCTGGATTCGCGCCGCGAAAATGTGAAAATACCCTCGAGCGACGGTGACTAATCTCCAGCGCGATAACGCGTTCTCGACGCAAGAAGTGCGTGTTCGCGCGAACGAGTGAACCTACGCTTCTTACCAGAACGGCGTGAACTGCGACGTAGGGTTCACGTATTCTCATTCCCGTTCTTCTCGCGCGAACTTCAAGGGCTCCTAATTCCGTTCCTTATTTCCCGGGCAATAAACACGCGGAGCGGCTCTTCGCCGCTCGTAAACCGGAAACTCGACGAAGCTAAGACTCGGCGAACTGCTTGCCGCGCTACATAAACACAGGGAACAGCGTCGAACAAGAAAGGATTCGGATTCTCTGCGACACTCGTAATAGTACTAATTTACAAGGAGCGAGACTGTCAGCTGAATTTCCCCACGGTTAATTATTCGCATTCGAAGTATATAATTTTACGTAAGAACGCAAAGTGTAAATCCGTAAACCTATATTTTTTAATAATCTTATGGATACTATTGACAGTCTATATTATCGCGCTGTCATCGTGGTCTATCCCCTTAATGGAATTTATTTCCTATAATACATTCCAAATGTTTCATCGCAATTGACAGCCACACTCTTATCAAAATTTTCATTAACCCTTTCCGCTCCGAATTTTATTTCAATTTCGTTACCAGCAGCTGCCAACGCTTTTAACTGTTTTAAGTGAAATTTACTTTAACTAAAAAGTAAGGCAATTTACATAAGTAAAGGAAGAAACAATAACGCGTGCGCGACATATATTTATTTGGACATGAAAAAATATCCTCGAAAAAGAAGCTCCTGAGATAAAAACTGATGTCGAGTCACACTCGACATAGGAGTGTAAAGGGTTAAGCATTATTTTCCGATTCCTCGGCGAAACGTTTCTCTCCGAGGAAGAGAGACGTCCCCGCGAAACCGAGGCTTATAATTTGCCTCGAGTTCAAGTGACTTAAACCGATGAGGACTTGAGGCGAGAAACGCGTCGCTGCGGTCACGTCTAACTCCTGACTTCCCTCGCAGATCGATACGAATCATCGGCTAACGTCAAATTTTCCTTCCGTTTCGGCTCGTCGAACCCTTGCGGTTCGGGAGGGCCATCGAGTCGAGTTGACGTTGCCAACTCGGGGATCTTCATCGAGTTTAGGGCAATGTTTTCTCGAGTTTCTCCTTGACGGCTAGCCCCTCCGTGATACCGATTGCCCCGAGAACTTCGCCAAGGACGCGTAAATTTTATACGCCCGATTCACCGGAGTTCCTGCTCGTAATCGATATCTTTACACGCGATCGTTTAGCCTTACGATTGTTTTACGCATCCGAAAAACAGCTTCGCGAAGTTCGTCTCGAAATCATGCGATTTGCCAGTTAATTTCGTCCGTAACCCATTTGATCCGTTTTATTTCTCCGCTCTATGAATCAGTTCATCGGGAAGTTACCGATACCGTACAAACAAGCTATTCATCAAGGAATATCGGCGCGAGGGTTGTTCCCGTCTTTCGAATCGAGCCGATCGATCAAACAACTCAACTTCTTCCGGCGTAACGTCGACGGTCTGGCAGCCGTCGAACCGATTGCCCCGCTAGTATTTACGCAATATTCATATTTTTCTTCGCTCAATTCAACGGCAACCGCTGCTGGCACAATGGGCTTAATACGTTCGAAAGGTTCGCGCACCCTTCACTCCGGGCCGGCTTTTATTTAGCCGAAAGCGGAGGTAATCGAAACGTTTACCGCGCGCGCGCTCGAAACGCGGGCAAAAAGTTTTAATTGAATATGAATAATTAATGAGGGAACACGGGCGCCGGTAAAAACGGGTCGGGGGAGGCCGGGTTTGTAAAGTGCGACGAGAAACACGGGCCGCTAAAAGCACGGAACTGTCATTGTTCCTCGTGTTTCCATTTCGCCCGGCCGTTTCGTATACATTTTATTTCGCGCGACGAAACAACGGGTATCTACCGCGGGGCGAAGTTTAAACCGTCACGTCGCGAGGTGTTAATCGAACGTAACGCCGAACGGATGGATCGCCGATTACCGGTTCGACGGTACGAAAAGTTTCGCCCGACGATTCGGCCGGATCATCATTTTTCGAAAGAAACCGTGCAAGTAGTTTTCACGGGTCGCGCAGTTTGAAGATAGTTAGGAGAAATTGAGCGAAAGAACGAAGCCGGAAAAAGGAAGGACGGTGGGAGCAGCGACAACTACCACGGGCTCTTGGAAAATCTCCTCGTAAGTAGAAGAGGCTTGATTCTTAACCCGCAAGTCGGACGGGGAGACGATGGACTTTCTTTGAGAATGCCCCGGCTTGCTGCCGAGGGTATCAAGGAAGGGAAACGAGCCCGGGAAGCGGAAAAAAATATACAAGGAAAAGAATTACTCGGAGACTCATCGGCTTCCTCGCGGGACCGGCGACGGCTTGTAAATTGAAAAATGAAAGTCAAGCAATCTGCGTGGACGACAGTGGCCCGCGTCAAAGTAAATTGAAGCGAATAAAAACAGACGCGACTTAAGTGCAAATACATTGAATAGCTCGTTTACCACGAATGTTCGTTTGAGAAATATTAAACAGGCTCGGACATTGTTAATGATCAGAAACGTTCAAATTACTTTGAATTTGTGTATGTGAGACGATGTTAAATGTCAGACATAGGAGTCCATAAGTGATAAATCTTTTTGTAATGCTGGTTCCTTTTTGATGGTCTCATCTTATGCTTTGGTCTATGCTAATCCTCCATAGGCTTCAAACCTTAATCCGGCAGGGCTCTCTAATTTTTGAATAAAATTGTGAAGCCCCGACTATTTACTTATCTTTAAAAAAGAGAGAATCATCTAATTTATTACTTCTAACCAGCCACCGATCTGGACCACACAGCCGAGACATACCTTAAGTAGAGCAAAGAGACCTTGTCATACCAAAATGATAAGTCTACTCGCATATCTCGTGACTTTATTCACGGGAACCGATGTAGTAGAGTGTTCCGCCCGTCTCCTGTGTACGATTCCTCCCCGGAACTAAATTCCTTTCCGATAAACTCGAGAGGAATCGTGGTCGAAGGAAATCGAACCCCGGGAAAAATGTATCAGCACCGTTACGCAATCTATAAGAAATATTTCGGAGCGTGGGAGTAGGAGAAGTAACTCGGGTGCCTGGCGCAGCAACGCGACGCGGCGTGCCCGTGATCCGATGTCATTTTTACGCGGCGAACGGACGCGTCGGCGTCGCGAGGCTTGCCTCTCGGGCCGGGTAAAATGGATCGGTCGCTCGATCGGCAGACGTATTTCAATTTCATACGCGAGTGCCCCCGTCATTTTCTCGTACGTAGAAAGTGTCAGGGAGTAATGAAAAATTTACTATGCGACGACGAACCTCTCTCACCCTGGCCTTGCGCCCCATGTGCACACCCGTAGGATGTACCGGCAGTTGCGTTTACATCATAATCAATACGCGCAGTCGGGTACACCATCGAGCCTTAACAAGTCACCGATTTCTATCAACGCTCCTTTCGTCGCACGTCGATGGATTCGAAATTCTCATGGATATTACGCATGCGACAAAAGCGACGTACGAGCATAGACGGCAGCAAGTTCAAAGGGAAATTAATAAGGAAGTCTTGTGTTGAAGGCATATCACTTCGTTAGGCTCTAGAGCCAGATGCAATATCTTGAGATAGAACCAAGCTGCGATAGAAATGCATTGTTGGTAGAGACAAACGATCCGAGCAATAAATAAATCGATGATTTTAATGTTGAAATAAATATGAAGAATTATTTCGGCACACAAGTTTGATTCTTGCAATATTAAATACACTTTAATATATTTCAGTCGCATAGCTGCTCAATAATTACAGCAGGGATCATGTGAAAAATGAGTGTCATGTTAATTAGTCGTAGTTAGTGGAAGAACACGCGAAGTTACGATATCGTTGGTCAGTCAGAATTTTTCTAAAATACTATGTACTAAAATACTATAATACGGAACAATAGGGAAAAAGTTATTAGCTGCATTACATGGCCGATGATAATTAACGAATTTCGAGAGAAAGTTTCGGCGCGGACAATGAAATATCCTGCGCCAGCTTTTCTTCTCTGCTTCCCAACGATCTTGTTTCAATTCAACGACCCCTTTCATTCGATCATACGCTCTCAATGGTCGATCCCAATGAAATCGAAACAATTATAATCAGTTTCGAATATCGAGTTTACCGACACATTCTTAACTTCCATGAAGACTAATGATATTTTTTCAGGCAGCTCTTGAACACCAGAAGAACTTGATTACCTATTCTCATAAGCTTGTAGGACAAAGAACACGCGGTTGTGCGTGATGGATGCAAATGCGGTTACGAAGCACGGTCACTCGTAGATCGAGGAAATGGCGAATTCATGAGACGGCCAGAAAAACAGCGGGCAGATGAACACGGTGGACCTTAAACTGGTGAAAATGGGAAGTTGGATCTAGTCCAATGTGAAGGTAATCGGCAGTCTCGGATTTCGTGCAAACAGCAAAAACTGTCGAGTTGGAACCTGACCAATGAACCCGCCGCTGCATCGTAACTCTTTCCTCTAGGTCTCTCCATCGCGCAAGATAACAAGTAGCTTGTAAAATTGAATACCGAGATCTACGTAAGACGCTGCTATTCGTCGAAGCCATTCCCTGTATACAACGGTATCAGCTATCACATTTAATTTCTGCATGTTCCCGTGCCAACTGAGAAATCATACAAATAGCTATACATAATTATATAATAAAAAAAAAGATAGATTCCCTATACATCAGTAACAACGTGAAATAAAAACGCATAATNCCGTGCCAACTGAGAAATCATACAAATAGCTATACATAATTATGTAATAAAAAAAAGATAGATTCCCTATACATCAGTAACAACGTGAAATAAAAACGCATAATCTGACAGACTTTTATCAGGAGAAATAAATCAGGGAGCAAATAACTTTCGCCGTCCTCCGTTCATTTGAATTCGATAAAATTCGCAGCCCGTTCGCGGGCCGAACGAGAGAACTATCGTTTCGCGGCTGATTAAATTAGGAAATCTATCGCTGGGACCGGATTCGACGAAACGTAACGATGTCTCCACGGGCCTGGTTGCGCGCGGGGTAGGTAGCTAGGTAGGGAACGGGCCACGAACGTCGGGATTAATCTTCGTTACTCTTGTCCGGGCGTGAAGTACGACGAGAAAACAAATCTCCGGGACCACCACCACCGCACCGTCGTCGCGTCACGGGATTTATGCGCCGTTGGAGTGGGCTGATTTGATTCAAAGGTAGAAAACGGGGCGGGGTGGTGTGGAAACGATAGGGATGGTTTTACTTAAGAAGCTTCCGCCGGCCCACCTTACTTCACTTAGCTCCGCCGTGGATGCGGTTAGAGTTTCAAGTAAACATCCGGCCGGACCACTTCCTCCCGCGAGCGAAACTCCCTGGCATATCTGATTTTCTAACCGATCGTAGTCCAATAACTTTCGCCCCCTCATTCCTCTTCGCGTTCGCCTCCTCGCTCCGTCTCGTACACCCGTTTCCGATCCCCTCTTTTTTCCTGTTCGCCCGACGCGTCTTGAATTATTACTCGAATACGCGTTCTCAATAATCTGCATCGAAACTTCAGAAGTCTATTTATTATTCCCGATCGGGAGCAGCAGCAGCAGCAGCACGTTGACTCGTCGTTTCGCGATGATTTATACCCGCGGCCTCTTTCTCCTACGGTGTAAAAATATTTCCCTAGTTAGCCGGGGGAATCTTCGGCCGGTAGTTTCGATTTCGCGTGCCCGATGCTTCCTGCACACAGGGCCGAATGAAAATTGATCGTCGCTCCTCGAGAACCGTACACTCGTTCGTTTCGATTATCGGGCAACACGGAGTTGTTATTGGACAAGAGGATGGCAGAATCGTGTTCCGGCGCGGTTTGTTATATGGAATTCGAACCCGCGAAATTCGAGGTTATTATTTACGGCGCGGCGATCGGAAGACGATAAAGCATTTGTCGGGTTTTAATTGATTTAATTTTACTTAATTGCGATCGATCCCCGTGACTCATAATTGCGAACGGGGATCCGGTTAACGAAATTGTTAGTTCGAATTTCATTAACAAGGAAATCATAGTAATTAATATTTAACTGGAAACTCTGTACCGCCTGTCCGGTTCACAGGCCGCAGCGGTGAACAGATTTCAGCGGATATAGAAAATTAATCGACGATCTGTATATTAGCTGAAACAAAACCAGACCAATAAAGCGAATGTAAACTCGGTAGGTTGTTTACACTTTCCTCCCTTTTTGTACATTGTACCAGATATTTACTCCACCGCGGTATTCCCCGAAGACTCCACCCTAAGGTTCTACCCTTGGCAAATATTGCTCCAACACATTTCCACGCGTACACGCGGGCAAACTTTTTCTCCGCAATAAAACTGCACCCGAACAAACAATATCCGAGGTATTTGCATTTTTGTCAGATTGAAATAATTTACCCCGCGAGGCTAAATCAGGGAATATATGTATATTGGCGCAATACATTGCGCCCTAGTTTCAAATTTTAGCACCTGGTTGGCCGAACGCTGTTACCGTAACTCAAAACGGGTAGCTTAAGTTTCAAGTGATCGTTGATTGGGAGGCGTCGGCTTGGGGAAGTAATAGCCAGTCGGATAGGGAACGTAGGTACTAGGTAGGGTCGCTTTACTTTTGAGATCCTATAGACTCGATCCCCGCTGTACGATAGATTGCTATTCCTGGTTTGTTTTGATTGGTAATGCTTTGGGTCGCCTTTCTTGAGGGTGTTAACCACGTGGTTGTATCCCCAAGAATAGCTATAGGGTGAAATCGATCGGCCACCAACTATTCACACGCTTTATTATTATTGGCATATAATCTGATAACATAGTAATAAAAATATGTGGTCAAATTTTAAACCGTGTTTTATTAATTCACCATGTATACGCATACCCTAGTAAATAGTAAAAATTTATGTAAGAAGAAGGTTAAAAATATACAAAAAAGTTTATTTATTGAACCAACTTATAAAAGTTATTAACTACGCGCGTACTGATCAGAAATCAGTACAACCGTTGTGGGCGTAAAGAAGACACTGTAATATTCTCTAAAAGATACTGATTTATTCTTACACGTCGCAACACGACTTGCAAGCACGAATCCTCGACACAGAGTGATCCTTAGGTCACACTGAGTCCTAGGACCCTCTCTCGTCAGCGTGGCCTGCAGAACCATTTTTTATGGTTCTTTGGCTTAGCTTTCTCCTCAAGAGGCATACTCGAGAGACCGCAGCTGTATCTCTCTTACTCGCGGAATTTTCCGAAATTCCTTACATTTAATACCTCGTTGCTGCATTTACTTAAGGTATAACCCTAAGTAAATTTGATCAGTTCGACTTCTGAGCTCCCCGCTAGCTTCTCATAAAATTCGCTTCAACAATTCCTACTACATGTTTAAATATGTCGTACGCGGGTTTTACGCGTCCCGGGGCGAAGGCATTCGGTTGAAATACAACCGCAGAAATTCCTGGTCGGGATCCATCGTCGAAACACGCGCGTTCTGCCCGTCAGCGTGTCAAACCGGCTGCCGGCGTTGCGCGCGTACCCGCGTCGTCCTGTCCGCGCCGAAATAATAGTGACTGTTATTATCTATTTAATGACGGGCCCGTGGACAATTTAGCGGCGAACGCATTATCCCAGCGAAAGAGAAACGAATAGACACGCGGTGAACGAGGAGGGACGGAACGTTCACGGACGTGCACTTCGCGTCGCATCGCGACGGGCCGCACGCGCGCTCGCCAATGACAATTTTAATGCGCGCATTCATCACGGGGGTGGGGTTGCGCGGCATCGTGGAAGTCACGTGAAACGCGGCCGCCGAGCAATGGAATAAATTTGGCGAACTCTGATGCGGCATAAACGGGGGATCTACCCTTTCCCTCCGGTGACCGGTACCCGGGCAGCACCGTTTTAAACCGGCGGTATTATTCACGATTCACCGTCCCGATCCTCTCGCCGTGCGTCTCCCGTTGCCGACTCGCCATTTTTCCCCGTCCCTCCCACAAATTTACGCGAATTCACACCGGTTGCTGGCCAACACTCCCGAAAATGTAGGCTGGAACGTCTATTACCCGGCGCCGAGTGTCAGGTTCAAGTATCCCGGCAGTGCTTCCACGGGGAAATAGGGTAAAAGAGGAAATATGCGCGATGCGACCGCATGAATTCGTGACTTTTTTACCGCTTGATTCTAATGGAATGCTCCTCGAAAACATTCGCGATTCTTTCCCTCCTACGATCTCGAGACGACCTATTAACACTAGATTGTCCAAGGAAGTCATTTTGTCTGCTTTTTAGTTTCAATTAGAAAATGAATTATATGTGTAGTGATACAATTCCCTAGAAATTTTTTTTATTAATCATATTTAGTAATGATCTGTTTAATAACTGTAAATAATATAAGAAAATATTAAAAATTAATTTTAAATAAATTTCTCTGCATCTTAGTTATTCTTTCGCAAGGAAGTCATATTAACTGTTTTTGGGCAATATAAGTACATACTAAGTTTCAATCTTTCCAGTGTTAAGCAAGTATTGTTTATGGACTAGGTCATATTGACAGATTTGACAGAGAGCTAAATTAAAGTGTATTGAAGCTCTGGTTCAAAATGTTTCCACCTGTCAAAGTTCCAAAAGCGAGAAATTAACGATTGAAAATAACATGAAGTCTTATGGAGAGATGGAGACTTTTACAAAAACGCTGCAATGTGTGAAAATAGTTTTCGGTACACTTCGATTTAACCATCACCAAAGTAGCAAAAAACCATCGTTTTTATTTTTGTTACCGAAGCTACTCCCTTAATCATTTTTTCGATACTTTATCGCCTTATCAGCGACTAATCGTCGATATCGGTTTCCGAAAGTGAAAGACGCGATGGACGCTTAAATTCAGTCGACGTGTCACGTGGAATGGAAGCTGGGATTCAATTAGGCGGTTTCGGTACTGATGTGCCGGCAATTAACGCGCAGCGCGTTATGTGCGCGCGCGTAGATATCGGAGTGTGTAATCGCGTATATTTCGGCAGTAATGAGCGCGATTAAAGTACGCTAAAAGCGTACGCGGATGAAGAGCCGAACGGAACTTCGGCGAACAGCAATTTTGATCGAAGGAATTTCATCGCGTTGGAAACTGTTTATGTTTAGCCATTTTGTGAAGCCACAATTGCAGCTGGCTCCGCGCGAGCGATTTCGAAAATGGGAAGCTGCGACTGAAATTTCTCGTGAACTGGGGAATAATTTTCATAACGTCACGGATCGCACTTTCTAAACTTCATTAATTAAAATGAAATCCTACTTAGATTTAAATCGGATCAGATTATATATTTATTCCAATCAGTTAATTAACGAATTTTACTACTTATGATTCCATCTCTAACTTTTCTTTGTACAAAATCCGCTGGCAGTAACAACGATTTAACAGAGGAATTGCGACGAGATGCTATTTAGAAAATTTTATTTCAATACTACTGGCAAGCAATTTATTTCGAGAGTCGTAAATTTTGCGAATCGTTTCGGTAACGTTCGTGTTCATTTAAACATTGCTAACAAGAAACCAATATACCCTATTCTGCTCTCGGAAATTACCTTTTCCGGTTGTCAATAAAGTAGCTAAAAGTGAAAGCATGTTAAGCGTCCGCGAAAATAACGAAAGTGAGAAATTAAAAATCTCTCCTGTTCGTGATAACAGAAAATAGATTTTCCAAAATTACAGAGGTTTTACTCTAAAATGGAAGATACCTATGTTTTACAATGATTTAGAAAAAACCTGAAATAGCAGAGAGGAAATTTAAAAGCCTGGAATACCTTTTTTTGTCAGCACTACAGATTTCTATCCGATTTTTGTACAAGCTAAGCACAACGCAAACGTAGAAAGGATTTTTCAGATATCTGGGATTCTCTAGGTATATAATTCCAGTTGTCAATGTTTGCCTGTGTAACGAACTATTTTCGTTACCAATCACTAGAGTGACATTCGACGAATCATCTATATCTTATTTGCAGCAGTCCTTCCGAACTATCGAACCTGCCCTGTCCTCGTCATTTACACACGGAAAGAATAACAGTGCACGATCATGATAAACCGAACCGTATATAAAATATAAGCCTCGTACGCGACGTTTGTTCTAATATTTATACGAATCTAAAAAACGGGGACACCCGAAATTCAATGGTATTGACCATTACAGATTTAAAACCCCTGTCAATATTCAATAGCCTTTCAAGAAATTTCTATGCAAAAATACATGTCTATTTAAATTATTTTTTAATTTAAATTCTCTCTTTAATAAGTGACTAACAGTTCAATACGATGCGAATTACAAAAAGCTTCCTGCTCGCGTTATACATGTTTGTTCGGTTTTATATGGACGCGTACGACCATTTCCAACATAAATTTCGAGTCACCAATGAACCAACAAAAGAATTATCATTAGATGAAGTCTGCCAATTTGTCACAAAGCTGATAAAATGATCAACTCTTGTTACGAAACGTGTGGCCGTCAGATTGTTAAAATAAAGTTTACGCTTGTCCTGGCTTTTCTCTCTATTCCGTGAGAGTTTTTATGCCGGGACAAGTTGAATTTCCGCGTAAACATGTGCTCTTCGATCTATCGCTCTTTCGACATATATTTTTTAATATCGAACTCTATTTTAAACATAATTCGACGCATGGATTCTCGAACACTTCGGTATCAGAAAAGTTGTTAGGGCAGTTGAAGTGCTAGTTGCACCGGGCCTGGCATTACCGGGCCATCGCGATGTAAATCGGCGAAGCCGAGAAGCACTTCTCGATACGATAGGTAAATTAAGCGATCCATAGGGTTGGGATTCCGACTCGATACGAAGTCAGGTATTACCGTCACAATGAGATCCTGGCGGCGCCGGAAGCGTCCAGCCGGTCGGGTCCGCGACACGCAACGTCGCGGAAACAAAGCGCGACGATCTTGGTTATTTCGTACCCTAAACGCGGCCCCGCGTGGAAATGTTTCAATGTGGACGACATAATGGGTCACCTAGCATGCGGTACTATCGCGAGGCCAGAAGGTAATAACTCATTGTCCATTGCCCCGCGAGTCTGCGAGTCAGGTACTGATGATTTCCTTCCGGCGCTCCTACCTAGACTTAGCCTCGTTCGCCGCTCCATCCCGCTCTAGTCCTCGCGCGAGGAATCACCCGACCCTTGATGGATATTCCACCAGCGAGCTTGCCATTCCAGCTTGATGCGTCTCCCAATGATTTACCAACCGGACGGCCCAGACGGTTCATTTGACATCATCGGATAAATCATTTAACCCTTCGATTCTTGGTAATCCGAATCAGCGTCGCGCAGGATTTCCTGATCGAAAATTACTTGTGACCATTTCTACACGTTAAAGTATAATTTACAGTTCACTTCATTAATTTTTTTAATCGCGCGAATCACGTTATATAATTACATTACACTCTTTATTGCACAAGATCAGATGAAAAATGTCTTTGCATTCTATGCACGTTTTTCCAATTACTTCTTTGTCATTTGTTTGATATTAATTCAATGCATCATAAACAATGCATGGCAGTTCATTTCATTCATTTTTCAATCGTGTGAACCACGTTATACGATCACATTATACTCTTTATCGAACCAGATCAGATGAAAAATGTCATTGAATTCTATGCGCGTTTTTCCAATTACTTCTTTGACATTTGCTTGATATTAATTCCATTACGACATAAACAATGCCTGACAGTTCACTTCATTCATTTTTCAATCGTGTGAACCACGTTATACGATCACATTATACTCTTTATCGAACCAGATCAGATGAAAAATGTCATTGAATTCTATGCGCGTTTTTCCAATTACTTCTTTGTCATTTGCTTGACATTAATTCCATTACGATATAAACAATGCCTGATTATTAATCAGCATCGTTTAGCAACGATTTTGTCATTTGTAAAACTTTTATCTGATAACGATCTAACTTGGCGACAAAAACGTGAGCCGCGGTGTTCTTCCCTCGTAGCCGCGATAAATTCGCGCCGACTGACTCGCCCGTTGCCGGCAGATAATCCATCAAAACTCGTACCGACAATTCACGTCGGGCCTAGCCTGCCTGCCGCGGCTACGCGCCGGCAGGAATCATCGTCGGAACTTCGACGTGCCGTACGTTCTCAACGTTGTCGTCGCCTTCCACGTTCCAGGGGAACGGCATCCGTCGACGCGCGACGTGAAGTGTCGGATGATTGAACGGTGAGCTTAAAACCTGGAATCACTCGAACGGGGAAGCTAAAAGGATCTCGATAGAGGCGTCGAGCGCCGTGGAAAATGCAAAAGAAAAGGGGGACAGGAAAGGGTGGCGCGAGCAGGGGGGAACGGGTTAGTCGAGGGGAGGAAAAAAAAAACAACTGCGGGAAGAAGAAGCAGCGGGGGAGCGAACAGGAACTAACAGGCAAGGCGAAGAAAAAGGAGAAAAAGCTGGTAGAAAATGTTGTCTCTGAAAATGCAGATGTTCCAACGACGCCGCGCCAGCTTCCATTCGAGCCTTCCCCTCGCCTTCTGTTATGCTACCACCGACGGCGCATTTGACAGGAATACGCAATAATCTCTGTTAGCAGTATATGGTGGCGCCTGTTGAGCATTCATCATACCTGTCGATTTCTACGGCGCATCTATCTAGACACCTTCGCTTCCCGCTCTAAATTATCGCGTCTGCTCGAACACGGACACAGGCGCGCGGGCCTAAATCTACAGATCGATTCAAAAATCGAATCGTCCAAAATTATTATATATTTATAGAAAAAATACAAATAAAAGATGTCCCGTCGTAACCTGTTGCAACCCCTTCTCTCGAACTTCTCGCAGAAGATTAAAAGATCATTTAATAACCGAGTAACTGGACATAGTTGAGTAAAGTTCGACGAGTGATGCAAGTTTCCTGCTGGAGTCGATAGAGACACTGCTTCTAGTATTCACCTTTTACTGAGATTATGAAACAAATTTCATTATTAGGTTGTTCCATAAGTTTCTTCCCTATTGTTGAAACGAAATGAATATACGGTCCGAAAGAGACTTGTGAAATAATCCAATACCTGCATTCGCAATTTCTTTTGTTGCTTACGCGCATATTTGTTTCAATTTTTTGCAATCAATTGATTTTAATCAATTTTTAGACTTTTTCAGTGGAAGTCTCAGGGGGTAAAAAGAATTAATTCTCGATATCTGCTCTATTTCACCTTTCGTCACAAATGTGACGAGATGCCTCCATAGATTTCTGACCACGACGAAAGGTGAAATAGAGCAAATATCGAAAATATATTTTCTTGTCTCCTGAAATTTCCATTTCAAAGAATTGATTAAAATTAATTAATTTCAAACAGTTGGATCACATTGGTGTGTAAAACAACAAAGAAATTGCGAATGCATGTAATGGATTATCTCATAAGTCTCTTTCGGACCGTATTCATTTCGTCTCCAAAACTTATAGGAAGAAACTTATGGGACAATCTAATACATCGATTTTAATTGAAACCATGTATTCTTCTATCGCTCGTGGGAGAAGAGTCTCACATAAATTGTTCATCTCAAGATACAATCCTATCCCCGGGTAGTGGGCGATAAATTATATTGATAGTACGCTCTCATTTTCGCACGAGCCATTTAATTCCAGCGATCGCCGATCGCCGTTTGGAACAGCCTCTAGACGGTGCACATGTATCCAGCGTATATCACAAAGCGGTGATGCAACGTGGGTGCAACCAATGGTGAAAATATAGTGTACAACGTGCGTTTGCCCGGCCCGGCGTTCAATGTGTATCGGCCGGGCGAAAGAAACACGAGCGTCGATGCTCCCGTTCGCCCGTTTCGTTTCCATTTGCCGATATATTTCATCGGCTCCCACCTGGACGACGACGACGACGCCTCGAATCGTTTCTCTGATTTAAGCACGTCCGCCGTTTTACAGTCTTAAAAACCGGGATACGTCGCGAGCGTTTGTTCTCGTTTGTATTTTTCAGGGAAAATATTTTCGCCCGGCGCGTGAAACTTCCGTTCAAATTTCCTGTGAAAATTCTTCGGCAGACTGTAGACGCGATTTAATTAAAGCTTTCGACGAGGCGCGATCAACGGTAGAACGAGACAACGGGGACAGGAATAAAAGGATCGGACTCGACCATGGACTATTCCGTTTTAATTTGACGCGTGAAAAATGGGAACGTTGACCACGTCTGTTTGTGCGACGGGGGTTAGAGGGGTAGTGCCGAGCACGTGGTAAAAATCGGACGTTTCCCCCCGTACCTCGCGATGATTTAGCACATCCTTTTCGGGATCGAGATCGGGAAACATATTTTAAACTCGAACGTCACGGCCATCTGACGATTTGCATTGCCATGAATTTACGCGAGGCCGTTATCTATAATTTTATTCGTAGCTACGCGCTGCCTTTTCACTTTCCTTTTTACCTTTACACGCCCTCCAGGAACACGAAAGGATCGGGGACGATCCTACGGAGGTGAAAGACTATAATTTGAATTCGGGTTGGGGGCGAATTAGTCGAAGGTACGTTTCGCTTTATTACCGTGGCTCCGCTACCCTACCGGTTTTACGCGGCCTGGGAGGTATAAGAATATAAAAGAATAATTGAATTCAACCGGTGGAGAGAAACGTTGCCCCTATCTCTAACCGGTATCCATATTATCCTCGCGCTTAGTCTAATACGAAATTAGCCCCTCCGGAGGCTCTGCGAAACTGTAATCCGCTCGTTCCACGGGAAAATAGTGGCTCGTTCCACTCTCGCGGGATACCCTCATCGGTAGGTTATTTTAAATAACTTGCTATTGCGATTTTAATTTGAATAAATCGCTCTCGTCGCTGGCCAGAAATTCCGATTACGAGATAACAGAGCTGTTCCTTTCGCGTGGCTCGGTACGTACCAAACAGTACCTCGAGCATTTACCTCTCTCACGTTTGGGTAACATTATCAGGTTTAATTTATTTTCGTTTCTCCTGTGTTTATCTATCCCTTATAGAGTTTTACACGTAGACTAGATTGTATCCATTTTGAACAAAAAATTGTATCTGTAGCGAATACGAAGAGAACTATAAAAAATATTAAAAGATAAATGTGTATTGCCATGCTTGTAGGATAGAAGAAATATTTATTTAAAATAAACTTTTTCAATCGTTGCCTTGAGTGTTTTATTTTGGATAAAAATTCGTAGTCTAGACGTGGGTTAACAATTTCATGTTATTGAAACAAAAATTTTTATCACCGGCCGCGTAACACGATATTTGTCGAGAGCTTCAATAAAGATAAAAATTGTTTAGTTAACTGTGAGCTGTTTTTAGCGCCGCCAATTATCGATAAAAAATAAATATTACTTTTTATAACGAAAGGTTTAGTATCAAAAATTGTTAACGTTGATATAACGGAGATTAATATACAGGTAATTACTTTGTTTTTAATCGATCGGTAAATTATCGTTTGGACAACTTCAAAAGTCGAGACACGCTCCGTAAATTCCGATATCGAATCGCCTGGCACTAAGGTTGCGTAAAATCGGTAAACGGCCAAGTAATTGCCGCTTACAGTCTAATACGCGAGTTTTATTACTCAATTAAACCTTCTGGAACGTGTCCCGTGCGGGGCCGCGTCGCCGCCGCGCCGCGCCGGTGACTTGCACGCACAAGTCGCATGTTGTACAACGGCGATAAAGTAAAAACACGGGGACCGACTCCCGATCAATTTATCACGATTTCTTTCTATGCCTTTCCCCCGTGTTGGATTTATCGGATCGACCACTCGACAAGACACACGTTTACGCTACCCGCGACGATTTTGAATTATCACTCCCAATATTTTTTAAGCTCCCTTCAGGTCTCTACAAACATTGCATTTAATACATACAACATTTGCATTTGAATAAATATTATAAATATTAATTCCGTGTTTGTTAATTGAATGCAAGACGGAACGACATCTAAAATTCTAGTAAACCGTGGAAATTAGGATATTGGGTAATAAGATTTCGAAATCACTTTCATCGAATCCCACAAAATCTCGAGTCATCGGATTCCAGATTGTTTGCCTCGAATTCTACGTATACGTGGTGAGTCCACATCGTGTTCCACGTGTCTGGGGTTATGTGTATCCGTTCCCTTGAGCCTAGTGTCCTGAGGGTCACGTTCCACGTATCCGTGGTTGTCCGCAGTTGGTCTCATTGGAATGCCGCTGTCTATGCCGAATTCTACAGTCTCGAGATTGTTTGTATCAACTAGCAAAGATTCGGAGTAACAACAAAATTTTACTGCCCATTTAAAAATTAAAAAAAATCAATGTTAACATAGTAATTTGCTCAGAAGGAAGCCAAAAATTTCCTGAAATCTTGAACATGGGCACGATAATAAAAGTCTATCTTTAGGGACGCTCGTCTGACCAAACATAAAACGTTAAATCTCATAATTTTAATGTGCATTTAAAAATTAAAAAAATCAGTATCAACATAGTAATTTG
>SHCU01000209.1:194343-208641 GCA_004307685.1 Ceratina australensis | reverse complement strand
AGGACACCACTTTTCATTTTTACGATTTTTCGAAACCGTTTTTTCCTCGGGATTCAATGTATAGAAAAATCTGATAACCTGGGTAAATGTACTACTACACGAGGAGAATGTCTGAGCATATTTTAAACCCGATCCGCAGACTTTCAATTTTTGCCAAATTTTTTTCAGACTTATTCCCAGTGCATACGTGCGATGAAAACGATACTGTCGATGGTACGTTTCAATTTTATCGGAAGTATAACGTAGAATCGTGAATACTTACAGACTGGTTCGACAAAATATGCCGCGGTATCAAGCGCGTAACCAATCAGATTACTGTAACATAATTATATGTATTATAATTAAGCATTCTATTATTCGTTTATGTCGCTTTGTGCTCGTATAAAAACAATAAAAGATGCAACGTTATTGAATAATCGAAGAACAATACGTTTGGTTTGTAATATTCCGACAATGGGCACGTTTCGGCGCCGCGATTAATGCACCGTATCGAAAAGTTCAGTCTGTTAATAATTTACCGTTATACGACCACAATTATTTTAAAGCAAAGGAAGCCGGCAGAGGGAACGGGGCTACGAACAGAGGAAAACGGTTCGAATGATTTATTACGCGGGCACCGAGTTTTCGTCGAAACGAAAAATCGTAATGGTAATGGTAGTAACGGTCGGGAACTGTGCAGACAGCGAGGACCGTCGGTTCAGCAACAAGCGTATTCTCTCACATTTTTCTCCGGTCCCGTTACATCATTAAAATCCTCGTTAGAGAACCCGCGGATACCGGTATATAAGTGACAGGGATGAGCAAGTAAAACCGCGTAGAACCGGCTTCGTCAATAGTTGAAATTTGTACAGCGCACCCACTCTCTTTGCCGCAATAACGAGCGGTTCTACTGTTCTACCGCTCTACGGGAAACCATTGCGCCCTGTGGCCTGATTTCCAGAATTTTCGCGGGACTCAATATTTGAATAAGTCGTACGTTTCTAACCGGCCAAGAGAATCTTTGCTACCATGATGTACCGTGTGACGTCACACGTTGTACCCGGTTCCTTCGGGTGTGTTCACGATCAACTGTACAAGTATACCTACGCGATACACGCGGATGTGTGTTGCCTGTACAAACTCCCTATGCGCGTACGTATCTACGTTTCTACGATTATCGTTTGCCAAGCAACTTGGAACTATACTCATCGAGATAACTGTTTCACGTTGGTAAACGTCGGACGAATCTCATGACAGCGAGGCGAAATTGCTTTATCTTCGTGATCTTCGATCGGCTGACGAACGCGTTCTACCCTTTCCATCCGAAATGATAAAAAAACGTTGTTGCCTTTACAAAATCCCTATGCGCGTACGTATCTACGTTTCTACGATTATCGTTTGCCAAGCAACTTGGAACTATACTCATCGAGATAACACGTTGGTAAACGTCGGACGAATCTCATGACAGCGAGGTGAAATTGCTTTATCTTCGTGATCTTCGATCGGCTGACGAACGCGTTCTACCCTTTCCATCCGAAATGATAAAAAAACGTTGTTGCCTTTACAAAATCCCTATGCGCGTACGTATCTACGTTTCTACGATTATCGTTTGCCAAGCAACTTGGAACTATACTCATCGAGATAACTGTTTCACGTTGGTAAACGTCGGACGAATCTCATGACAGCGAGGCGAAATTGCTTTATCTTCGTGATCTTCGATCGGCTGACGAACGCGTTCTACCCTTTCCATCCGAAATGATAAAAAAACGTTGTTGCCTTTACAAAATCCCTATGCGCGTACGTATCTACGTTTCTACGATTATCGTTTGCCAAGCAACTTGGAACTATACTCATCGAGATAACTGTTTCACGTTGGTAAACGTCGGACGAATCTCATGACAGCGAGGCGAAATTGCTTTATCTTCGTGATCTTCGATCGGCTGACGAACGCGTTCTACCCTTTCCATCCGAAATGATAAAAAAACGTTGTTGCCTTTACAAAATCCCTATGCGCGTACGTATCTACGTTTCTACGATTATCGTTTGCCAAGCAACTTGGAACTATACTCATCGAGATAACTGTTTCACGTTGGTAAACGTCGGACGAATCTCATGACAGCGAAGTGAAATTGCTTTATCTTCGTGATCTTCGATCTACTTCATTTGTCCGAAATGATAAAGAAACGTGCAGAGCTCGTATATAATATAAATACTAACAGGTAAACGTACTCATCGTCGATCGTACAGGTAGAAGTCATCGTCGGAAGCGGGTAAATAATTGCGAGAGACGGGGTTGCGTAGACGGAAATCTGAAAAGTGGCATATGCGTCGGGCGGATATGACGGTGGTTTGCCGTAGGTAGTAAGGCGATAATTAACGTCAGCTCTATTTGACAGGCCGGCCTCGAGCCGAGTCTATACTACGCGGAGCACGTACCGGGGCGGCCGCGCAGGCCAGAAGGGATGCACGCGTGTCCGTGTGCTACCGGGGGGTGCCTGCGGGCCACGAGATTGCATAATCGATATTTCGCTTACACCTGTGCTGCCTCGCAAGTGCGCACCTGTGCGCGTCAGGGGAGAAAGGTGAACGCGTTTCCAAAAGGTCATCCGCGCGGATGGAGCTTCGCCGGTGCTCCGGTACACTTACCGAAACTATGGGGCCACTTGGCCTCATCCACTTTTCATGCTCTCAACCGGCGTCAAATAATTTTCCCGCGATGTTAACCTGATTCGAGCCGCTTGCTCTCCTTTTTTTTTATTTGTATTCTTTTACCGAAGAATCCGGGGAACAGAGTCGACTCGTAACGAGGGATCGTGGGACGCGACGTGTCGGCACCGAGCGTTGATTGATTCATACGCATTCCGTTATTCCGTGATGATAGAAAATTAGGTTTCGTAAATGGAATTTTGAATGTGACCTCGTTGAACAAACTTGGAAATTTCCCGTGCGCTTCGACGGAGAATCGAGTCCAATCGAATCGAATCCGCGCTACTATTCCACGCCGATAAATAGACATCTTCTATGGTAACGGGATTATAAATTTATATAAATATCGACAACGCGTTTCCGAGAAAATTATACGCGAATTTACCGGTTAACCGAGTTTTCAATTATCCGGACACCGGTGTTCCGATGATCGATCGTCTAGACGCGACCAGTCGATTACTATTACGGTTGACGAATGCGATTCTCCTCGTCTGACTCGATATAATCTTAATGCGATTAATCACTTATTTGCCGTTCCTTTTGGCACATTGTTTCGTCTGCAAACTAACAAACGCCAATTGTCCGTGTCTAGACATCAACGCTCGCCGCAAAGAGCGGTCTTTGAAAATAGACGAGACGAATTCTTCGGTAGACGGTGAACGCGTATTAAAAGAACCGGCACGATTTATGGGTGAAGATACACGATACGAGAGTTAGAGAGAGAGAGAGAGAGAGGGAGAAATTCGCCCGAGAAAGAATAATATAACGTATTACGGGGACGCGACTCGCTATAGCTCGGCGAGGTAAACGGGGTGGTACAGAGCCGTTGGTCCCTTCGGTGGCGAAAGTGTACGTGGATAGTGCATCGTCTCACGAACTCGACGTTTTTCACCTACGAGCCGCGACGTGTACGTATACGTAAGGCGTACGTGTGCCCACGGCACAGCCGTAGAACGGCCGCGGACGATCCCACACACGGGACACTGGGGACACATAACGCTCCCCACTTACATCCAATCACTCCTGATTTATATTTACTACTCGCTTGGCCCCTTATTTATCGTGTTTCATGGAGACGCGCGGAGAACAGGAACGTTAATTTGCACAAATTGAAAATTATGGAGCGCGACCGAACGAAGACGAGAGTCATCGGGAAGAGGAGCCGGAACCAGGAATTATCGACGTAACGCGCTCGGATTAGCCGCCTTTTGCTACCACGATTTCCCCGTTTACCTCACCCCGGTCTTAATCTCCGCTCTTAATTGGCTCCTTTTTTACGGCAACCCGTGCCAGCCAGTTATTACTGTCCCTTCGCCTTTTTCCTGCCCGAGCTCCCGGGGACAGAATTAAGGAGTCACGAAGGAGTTCACCTCTAATCGATGGAACCGGGATTTTTAAATGTAGCAGTCGGTTAAAATCGGCTTTACTCAACAGACACTTCATCCTCGAGCGAGAACCAATTTACTTTAACTGTCTATGCTACCGCGACGGTGTAACACGTTGCGGACGACAAACAGCGGTTATGCGTGTCGATAACGTGTACATTTTTGTATAATCACTGCGAGACGATCACTCCGGGTGAGAAACACTTGTCTAATGGACGAAGGAACAGGTTAGCGTTGATGGACACACAGGATACATCGGATTAGGACCCTGATCTAAATGGTGGCGAGTAGAATCAAGTAGGGGCTTGAAGTGGTGCTTGGCAATAGCAGGTGCAAATGTAGGGAAGGCTCGGTCACGCACTTACGTTGGTTTATAAGCGTACATATGTTCGAGCGATATTCGCTAACGGAAACTTTCTATCGACGCACGCATAGACGATTGATACCGGTCATGCAACGTCCCTCTGTCCTGCTCGCGGTCATTACTCGCTATTTTAATCATACCCTCGAGGATGTTTTCTTCCCCTTACATAATATATAGAGCCGAGAAACGAAGGCCACAATTTCTATAATATAATAATACTCTACAGAAATCTCTAACTTTCGTTTCCTGGAAATAGACTAACGCGATTCCAGGTAGAACGGAGCAGATTCGAAGATAATCGAACGAAATAAAACGGGGTCCAAGTCGTTTCAGCCGCGAGAAATTCATTTATTTTTATGCTCGTACTTTGCTGTGTCAATTTCGATTGGATCAGGACCTAATCCGTTAAGATTCGCCCCATCGCGGCTCGAGAGAAAGTGCTAAATCTGATATAACGCGGCGGTACGCGTAGGAACACGGATACGCGTGTTTCGTGCGACCCGGAATCATTAATACGAGTATATTAGAAGGGTTTCCTGAATTTAGGGTGAGGCGTGTATCGTCAGGCCCGAAACAGGTAGACGCGCGCAATAGGAAGGGGGCGAACATTACTTCCGCTCGGGTCCTCCGCGGTTTAACGCTCTGATTATTATTATTTTTATTAGGGACCAGGTATAATGCTATCAGCCCCTGCGGGGGCGGGCACGCAGGAAATAAACCTAAGTGTATAATTACAATAATACTTACCGGGGTCCCTTCGTGGGTTCGCTTCCCCCATTCCTCAACCCCTTTTCTCCGTTCACCCTCCGCTACGACTCCTTCGCCTCTCGACCGTCCCGCGTTTCTGTCTCTCCGCGACTAATTGTACATCTCTTTTTTTCTCGCCAGCCCCAACCCCCGTCCCGCTTTCATCGAGTATAATCTTCTTTTTTTCTCTCCGTTCGCCACTCCGTCGACGTCCGACGCACGACATTTTCTTCTCTTTTCGCTCTCGTGTTTTCGTTCCCTCTACACTTTGCATCGTCTGGGAAACGTACGTGTCTCGTTGCGCTCGTCCGCGTTAAGACGTATAGTCGACGAAACGTACGACTCGCCGATTTATAAGACCCGTTCCCAGATCGCGTCGAAACGTGCCGATTCCTCTTTGATCGGATCTATGTTCACCTTCACGGTACGTGAAACTATCCAGAGTTTAATAGGAGGCAATTGGAGGCTCGTTCGCGTTCACCGCCACTCTCAACGCCGAGCTGTTACTTCGTTAAGCCAGATCGTTAAACACGCTTGTCCAATTGACATCTAATCCGCAAACAGCCGAGCACGAGATCAAATAGGTAACTGCAGGTAGAAATGCACAAGCTGACGGTATGAGCACGCGAGCGGTGAAACGTTTTGCCCCTCGAAACGGAGGAACCCGATGCTCGGCCGATTAAACCTCGCGGTACGTCCGCGTGAAAATATTTTAGCGGTAATCGTTTCGTGCAATCGCGCGTGCGACCGCCGGCTCGTACGTGCGCGCGTGCACGAAGACGCGCGCGGCCGTCGACGATTATAAAACATAAGCAATTCCGTGGTGCGCGCGCTCCAGCTACGGCAGTGGCACGTAGCTACGTGACCGAACTCTTAAACGGTGGAATCGCCGATGGGTTCCGATGGAGTTCGGATAGGGAATGGGCCGTGTGTCTGCTACCTACCGTACCGCCCCGGCGGCCGCCTCACGCGGATCGAAACGGCACACGTACGCGTCACATCCCACCGTTCTACGTGGAAACGAGACACGTGTACGTACATACACTACGGGTCACACGTGTGCCGGTTTTCCGATAAGGATACCCGTTTCTCGATATATTTTATGTCGTGCGAAGCATAACCACCGCCCCGGGATGAAGCTGCTACTCGCCGGTGAAAATAGTAGCCGTTACACTACCCCGGTTGACGATATCTCGCGTTACCGCGCACCCGATATCTGTCATCTAAACCGCGGCTCGTTATTTATTGATTACGTAAAAACCACGTCTCGCGCGCATTTTCTGGACGAAACTTGTTGAATAGACGGACGCGTATTTTTATACCCGTTTAACCGTGGCAAATAGTCCGGATTATTTAGCGTTTGACACGTTCGTCGGCCAAGCCAATGCGGATCGAGTTTCTCAGATCTCTAGGTCCGTTCGAGACCACAAATAAACTTTAGAGAGAAGAACATTACCTATATGTATGCACGGCTGCTATTTAGATACGAAAGGGCCTCTCTCTGTTCGAGGCGACGCGATAAATGGTTCGTTTAGTAACCGGCTGCTCAGCCAACATAATGTTGAACTGGGAAAAACCCAAATACTCACTTCGACGCCAAACCATGGTCCAAGTGAGTCTACCTAAATTCTTCGGTGTATAATAAAAAGAGAACACGTTCGAATTATTAAAGCCGATATTAAAGGCTTAGAGACAATAAAAAATTCCGCTCGACATATAAAAATATAATACATTGAACGAAGAGAAGCGAGAAAGCTCTTGATGAGTTCGGCGTTTCGCATCGTGTCCCATGGGCACTCGGAGTGCTTAACGTTCGAAAAGCAAGTTTCACGAAAAAGCTGTCCTTAATGGTTAAACGCGACACGCGTGCTGGTTGATAAGACGGATTAAATTCTGCCGGAAGCACGGTTGAATATGTTTTATCGCGTAAGCTCTTGAAACTACCAGGGTGTAAGAGGAAAAAAAAGGTGGGCAACAAAGTGGCGGTGACTCTTCCCGATCGAAATCTACTTTTTTCCCCATTAGACGACCCGTCGCCCGACGGTGTGTCCGTCCCACGCGTTTTTACGTTTAGGTACCTACTAGAGAAACAATCACGGGACACTCGAAGGGAGCGTCACCCTCGTCAAAATCAAGAGTCTATCATTATGACCATATGTTTATGCCACGATCGTATCTCAACGAAGAGGGTGGAACGCGACGGGGCGGTAGGGGGCTCCGGGGGGACCGCGGGGCGTAGGAGACGCGGACGTACACCTGCTCGAGCGCGGCGGAGGGCCAGAAATGCGTGGCCAGAACAAACACCCGCGTCAGATATGTGTCACTCTACAAATAAAATAGCGTACTGTGCCGCTCGCTGACAATCATCCGCGCTGCCAACGTGCCGCCGTGGAAACGAGCTCGCAGACGCCGCCGCTTACTGACCCCTTTCTCGTCCGGCGGATCGATTCGACGAGTATTTTTATGTTCCACGTTGTGGCACGAAAAATATTTTCGGTTCTTCTTTTCGGTACGAACGCTCGAATCTGTAGACATTTAAGGTACATTGTGTAGACATTTAAGCTATATTGTAGGAATAACTCTTGAACGTAAGGCAGCATTGCCGCCTTACGCTTAAGAAACCGTTGGAACTGCGTATTTGTTAAAACAGAAGAACGTCGAACGAACGTTGAGCGTCGGCCGGAAAGGACGCGGCTTGCGGCAGTCGGCCCTTGGCACTCGATGTACCACGCGTATTTTGAAGAATTAAAATATCATTTAAAAAATCATTGAGGAGAAACCCTTCTACAAATCACGAGTTGTTTTCACAAATTTTTCAGGATTAATTACCGTAGATGACTCGGGCATCGTAGGGTGCATACCGTTGTCTCGACGGCGAGATCAATTCTTACGACTGGCGTCTAATTGAAAACCCGAAGCCACGGTATCTATCGATGGGCAGTAGCTCATAAATCACTGCCAGCCAGAAGTTGGTCTTGAAGATAACGGGAAAACGGGCCGAGCATGACGGTTTATAAATGAAAGCCTCTTCTCTCCGGACAGAGAGGCAGTGATCCTCCCGGCAGTTACGTCCGTTGAAATTAGCATCATCTCCGGTTAAAGCAATATCGACCGTGCGATGTCTTTCCCGCGGCCGGCCCGTGTATCCTCTCCCCCCGGATCGTGTCGGGCTCTTCTCCACCTCCCCGCAGCCGCCGAGCCTCTTAATGAAATTATCGTCAGCCCGAGTTTCGAGGACAAATCGACGTTTCAATTTTCTTAATGCGCTCATCTCCCCGGTGGGATATCGGCCCTCCGTCCTGTTCGCCCCTTTGGAGAGAGAGATGTAACGCCAGCGAAGACACCGGCGCAGCGTCCCGTTCACGAGGTTACTCTCTCCGTCCTCGGGACAAACTCGTGTGTTACGAAAAAGTTTTTCACCCCGATCTCCTCGGGCACGAGCAGCCACAGTTGGCTGTCGCCGCCACGTGTCGTCGCGTGGCACGCCACGTGGCCAACCTGCTACCCTACGCGACGTTCTTCCCTCTCATCCTTCCTTAAGTGCATTGGTCACCGACAACAGCGATTACCCGCTCGATCGGTGTTCTCGACGATCCCGCAACGATGCGACGCCTAAGCAGGGCCTACACCCGGGCAGATCGACGCGGCGATAATTGTTAACGATAAACGCGAGAGTCTAAAGTACGAGATTTAATCTCTTTGATTGGTCGTCAAGTACTGAGAGCCGAATTTCAATATTCATGTATGATTAACAGATTACAGACTTATAACTAGTATCACCGTTTATAAATTATTACATATTCTATGAATTAGCTAATGATAAATTTACGTACTTTGAGTCAATTTAATAGTGATTACTATTTCATCGGGACGGTTAACAAAATGTGTTTGAGCCGCTCTATGCGGTTAGATCTTTACATTATAACACGGTACGCAATGGGCATACATCATCGGACATCTCACGAAATACCTGTGACGACCTCGTGAATTTTTGTAACTTTTATACATTTAATAAATAACGACGGTTTCAGTTCAATACCCATTGGCATTGTTTTTAAATCGAGGAAAGGAACAAATGAGTTGCGAATCCACAGATTTTGCCTGAAGCCGATTGTCAATGAAACATTGGTCACGTGCTGAAAAAAAGAAGTCTTATTGAAAACGCGGGTAATTGTACGAAACGGACAATGGAATCTTTAAAACGAATTCAAATCGCCCCTTTTTTCTCGTTTATTTCGTGCACAGCAATTGTTTCCGATACGCGAAGAACAATACGTAATACTCGGCGCGAGCGTAAGCTTTAAAACGCGAGGCGAAATTATTTTTCCACATCGAGGAGACGTTTCTCTTTGAAACGTACAGTAAAATCACGCGAACGGGTGGACGTGTATTTTTGCGGACGTAATTTACTCGACGGGGATTAACGTAATTTTTTCAGGACAATGGAATGCATACGAGCCTCAAGGCTGATAGCTAGGATCGATAAAATAGCTATCATGCATGCACGTGGGAGCAAAAGTTTGACCTTTTCATCAAAAAGTCAGACAGATTTAGTCGAGCAGCGTCGGTAAATTTATGTTTTGACTCGCGATTATAACTTCTACCTTATGTCTGCCTCTTTACGTTGATACGTCAGAGAAAATTGAATCGTTTTACGTGACCGTTGCGTTTAAAGATCCTTTAGCCAGGCACACTTCACCTGGAATTTTTCAAGAGGCAATTAAAAATCATCGTGACAACAATTTAACGACAATCAGATCATCTTGGTTCATGGACGAAGTCGAGACGAAGGATACTAAATTTTGATAATTGCCCCAGCGGCAAGTGGTAGGAGTCCGCGGTCACACCGAGCAGTCGCCGCCGCGCAAGTAGTATGAGTCGGCGATTACTCCGACAGTTGCGACTGGCGCCGGTAAACGGAATCGCCGCGGTAGAGCGACGAGAATGGAAAACCGACGGGGACCGCGACGTTCTGCGTCTCAGACCGAAATGACGTGAAACATCAGGCTGGAGAGCAGGAACGAGTGAATCAGACCGAGTAGAGTACCACCGCGACGCTCGGTCGACTTGAGATGGATAAAGACGAGCGAGGAACGGGTGGTTCGTGTTACACGGGGTGGTTATCTGAAAACGGAACCTGTCGCTACTTCTGGTTATTTGAGAACGTGACACGGTCAGAGTTCGACTCGAGTAACACACTTATTCACTTGTACATAGTGTATCGACCTTAAAAAAGTACAACACCAGCGATGGAGTCTGTACGGATGGGAAATGATTCTACAGATCGATTCGTTACTTATATAGAAATTAATTTAAAAGTATATCTGATCCGTTATGAAATACGGAATTGGTATCGGGGTAAATGAAATTAACGTTAAACATTTGATTGTTAACCAGTTAACTGTATCGTTTCGTTTCGAAACTGCGAATTTCTCTGTGTCATGAAGACCGATCCATGATGAGTGTAGTCGTCGAGCATAGAGTAAATGTCGCTGTTAAAATATTGCATCAAAAAGACAGGTTCGTTTTATAAAATTACAAATTTTATTACTAATATTTATTTATTTATTAAAAATCCTGGCACTTCCCCGTGACGAGTATACTCGTCAAACTCAGTTAATTCGTTAAACATCGTAATTTCGTGGAAGCCGTCTAGCTAAAGATTCCATACCGCCTTGTGACACAGGATACGGGCACGGAGGCCAGAACAGAGGATATGCACAATGGTGAAGGGAAAAAAAGGTAAACGAACAACTGGATATAAAAACTGAATAGAGAAAGAGGCGGACAGAGGCGGGGATGAACTAAAAACTACAGAGTAAATAAAGATAGGAGACAGGAGGGCGAAGCGAGAGCGGAGAGGAGCAAAGAGGAGAAGAGGGGAGTCTGGCCAGAGGATGAATCGGAGGACATCGGCGGTGGGAGAAGGAAAGAGTGGGATGCATTCGCGAGGTTGACGGCGTGGATGGGGTCGCGCGGATAGGTGCATGGGGTCGAAGAGAGCAGGTAGAAGCGAGTCTCCATTAGAGTGCGTCTACCGTCGCCATATACGGTCATTACCGTGGCCGCGGTAATGACGAGGCTGCGCGTTAACTAGATAGAACTAACGTGGATAATCACTTTTGATGATTACTCGGCTACTCTCGTCGAATACGGTTCTCCGAACGCTAGGCACTTCTCATTTTGATTCGCGTTTGCCGCGCGCACACCCAGTTCGTTCAGCTCCTTACAATGTTAACGAACAAGACTGTCAGGGTCAGTATAAAGAGTTTTTCGAATCGCTATTTCTTTTCCTTTCGGCTTTGCGAGCTGACGCGTCCGAACGGTTTCACGTTACAAACGTGCTCGCCTTCGGACGCACGTTGCTAGGCGCTTGATAATTTACAACAACCATCATGCGTTGCGGGATAGCATTAAAACATGCGCAGGACGCATCATTTAAGTGCATGATTACCTAATCTTCGAGCGTAATATTCATTAGGTACTTAGAGATCGATCATGGATAATTCACTTTTACCGCGATTGTTGTTTGGAAATCTTGAAACGTTACCAGATAGTTATAATACATATTGAATGACTGCGGAGAACGTGTAACTTGTTCGATGATAGCCATAGGCCGACCAATAATTTACGGCTCTGTTTAATAATAAATGATCGCCGATCGAATCACAAACCGAAATCTAGTGGTAACAGTACGTGTATGAAACGCAGCGATAACGAGAGTTAATTAGCATGTGTGTAAGTTAGGCACACCTTTTCGAATTGAAACGATTCTCTTACTTTTACCGAAAGTTTTCCCTAAAAAATGTGCTTGACTCACGCGTACGTTCGTAAAGGCGCTAAAACGTGAGAAACCTCTCTCTCTCCCTTCATCTGTGGTGATATACCATGTCTACCCTATCACGTATTTCTCGGTGAACCCTTCCAAATGAATCGGGTTGTTGTTTCTTCGCGACGTAATAACTATCGGAACGGAATTTGTCCTTACATCTGGGAAAGCTACACCCGTTCCTGTCAACCGGTCGGTGTGATGGATGAGAAACGATTACATCACGCAAGGATACCGCTCCATCATACTTAAGAACAATTCGTCGCGCTCGCGAGAATTCCGTGCGAAATGTCACGCTCCGATTTGGGCAGCAGCTAACGTGAACGTGACATCGCTGAAAGAGTTACGGTCAACGTCTTGGAGAAAAATTCAGGCAGATGAGTTTTCCGCGGCGTCTTTCGATAAGGAGTACCGACTTGTTTTTATTATTGCTCACCCGCGATCGAACGAAACTCGTTTACCGTGATCTGCCATAAAAATAATCCCTTCGGTTCGAATGTCAAAATGAACGTCAGGTCGCGATGGATATTTTAATGGTAAATCGCGGCAAGCCTAATTCCGTAGGTATAATCTGATTTCGCGGTTGATTAAAAAGTAATTACGAAAGATTCCTTCGATATTATTAGTCGGAGCGGAAAAGTCATTCAACGATAGTTATATTTCGTTCACGAGCCAACTTGTTCTTGGTGCAACGTCGAGTGTAGTGGTCAAGTAGGTACGAGACGATTTCTTCGATATTAAAATTCCATTTTTTTACCTGACCGTAATGGAACAATAGACATATCGTAAAGGAATAATAATCCGGGTAGAATCGAAATATAATGAGTCGAACGTTGGTAACATGATTTCAATGATCTTTGCCCTGGTGATAGACGTAAATTAATTTTGAGGCCGTCGAAACTTGTTCAAACAGCAGCGAAACTTGCGGGAACACGTCCTTCGGAACTTGACATGTATGACACGACCGATCGAGGAATAATTGATCCGGCTATCGAACGTGCAATTCGACTCTTTCGCGGTCTCATATATGTACATTATATCCTCGAGATTCAATAAAATGAAATGAGAATTTTCGTTTCACTGTTAAATCAATTTTAACTTAAAGTTATTTTGCGGTATAATGAGTTACGATTTAACAAAACTTTCGCAAATTTCTGTTTGCAGCATGCGTCGCATTCACAATATCACTCGTACTCATATAAAGCATTAAAATTTTACCAATTTTAATAAGTTCCCGCAGTAGAGACGGTTGGCAATAACGAAATTTACGTCGTCGGAAGAAATATGCTAAGCTTCCATAGTTTTTCTATGAACGGTTCTCGCGTCGAGTAAAGAGCATTGCCACGGAACGTGATCAAGATTTTTGAGTTCTGAGCCGCGTCGACAAGGAGAGTTCTCTCGTAGATCGGCTAGACTGTGACGGTCCGATCTGTACGCGGAGTGCCACGAAACCTGAATTATTCCAAGCTGTCAGAGGTTTCGAGTGCTCTTTAGCGAGAGCAACTTCTGTGTTTGTCCAAGCCTCCTCCGATCACTGTCCATCCGTCTCGATTTGCTCGTTCGTTTTCCCTAGATTTTGGGAGTCAGCGAGCGACAGATCGTCGACACACGGTCGCGCTGATTGCAACGCGAAGTACCCGCGTAGCAATACGTTCCACCTGCACACCCGGTTTCTTCGGGCGATCGTATCTTAAAAGCAGGTCCTGCTGGCAGCGATTCTTCCGCGGGAGGTTCATCCCTTGGCACGATGTCAAGGGACACGACAGCGAGGTGTCGTGCGACCCTCCGATCGGACGGCAGTGTTGATCAACAATTTTCGGCGTGCGTAGAGTTTTGTTTCGTCGACTACCTAGACCGGGCCACGGTTGGTAGTAGGTATATACGAGTAGATCGGTATATGGTCGACGAAAGGATAGGGGAATGGGCAAGTTGAGCATGGCGGCTGAGTATAGTGTAGGGTAGATGGTCTGGATCGATGAGAGAGAGCGGCTGGTCTGATTGGCGGGGCTGCGGGGGCGGAAACACCCACGTAGCCAATGAGCGTTTCTACCCCTCGATACATAGTGGTAACGAAATCACTGATTTTTACGCTTGGCAACCGTCAATTTCGGCTTAACTGTAAATACCATAAAGCGAATCATCATGATTTATGGATCGGTACCGCGGCCCATTCCCCGCCGACAACAATTCGACTTTAACCAAGATTCCCGATACCAATGGCAAATCTCAAATACCAAACGACATTCTCGCTCGAGCATTTTAGTTTTAATTCCTGCTTCGGTATGTAT
>SHCU01000209.1:120901-188192 GCA_004307685.1 Ceratina australensis | reverse complement strand
GGTGAATGATCTATGTGGATATAAAGGATCACTCCATAAGTAGTTAATATTTAAGACGTCTAGTCTAGACAGACTATTGGGGTCAGAACGTCGCGTTGTAAAATTTTCCCAGCTTTCCACTCTCGACCGTGCTTCTAAGCAGTCACCTATTTCGAGGAGTTCAATGACATTGGGATTTCCAACGATACGGTCACATCTATACATGCTAGACTGCGTGCTCTCGTTACTTAGTAATTACGACCGCGTGCAAATTAGTCTAATAAATATAGAATAAGACCGTAAAATACATTTGTATAAAATGTAATTGTTGTAATAAAGCATGGGGAATGAGTTCGACAGATCGAATCGTTGACTCGCAATTGTAATCTGTGCAGACGTATTTAATATTAGGTGTACGATCCGATTCAGAGAAATCGATCGATCGGGTTCTATCGGTGGAGTCAACGTGAATATCAGCGACGAGGATCGCTATCGATGCGAGATCTTAGAACCAATAAGGACCCAGAGGGTTCGACCGAGGAATTGTAGAATCACATGTAGTGAAAACGAGAGAAAAAAAATGTATGATAAAAAATAGTATGAGCGAACAGTGAAACATTTAAAAACCGAGAAATTTTCATTTTTCAGAGTCGTATCTTGGAAGATGCCTCCATTATGTGCAATTCTTGGTCTCCGAGGCATAATGTGAGTACTGTGTCATTACCTCCTTATAATTAGAACCGCGTAGAGGTAATACGATCGGTCATCGACCATGTCGGAGACAATTAAAAACGAAAATATGTCGGGACCCGTGGATGGAAGGGTAAGAGAGGTAACTCCGAACACGAAGCGTCCCGTAATATTTATGCTTCGCAAAGCCACGTAGTTACGGTGGCTCGGCTGACATAAACTCGCTAACTCGTGGTTACGATTATGGTTAGCAGTAAATTGATTATTTAGATATACGACGAGATGGCGCGAGATAGTTTGAGTGCCGTAAAAAGAGCCACGCGTCGCTTACTCTTTCCGCAAATTCGACGAACATCACCGGCCCGATGTTCGCGAGTCAAAAATTTATCTTACCTGCTCCCGCGGCTGAATCGTCTACCGCTTTAACGATTTAACGAGGTGACACGCGAAAATTTGCCGTACGCACGCACGATTAACTTCAACGGTAATTATATGTATTTTATAAACGGATTCGGGTTTTCATTCGAATCTGAAATTAATCAGAGCCAAACGACGGATAAGGGCGACGACGATCATTTTTTTCGGATTTCCGATTTTCAGCAGGGTTGGACGACAAAGCGAATACATACGTACGTACGTATAGACGGTTCACGTTGCGCCGCAATCTCGCGTACATCGCAATATTTCATGTCGCAATCTCCGCGCATTTATCGAACGGTAATTTACAATATGACACGCGGCGTTTCACTCGGCTCCCATCAATAATACACCGTTAATTGCGTTATCCAATGCGCGGCATCAATTATTGGCGAACGGGTATCCGATAAAGCCGCGGCGACTGGTTGCGCGTCACCGGGCAGACACACAGACGCCGCGCGGCGCGCCGCGTTCGCCGAGTATCGAGCGGGTTGTAAATTTGGATCGTTTCTAAATCGATAAGATTGGATTCGGCGGCGAGTCGCGGGCTCGCGTCCCAAGTGAAACCGAATTTTGATCCGCGGGGGTAGCGAGCGGGGCGAACGATACTCGGCGGTCTCCGCCATCCAGACTGCTCGGACAGACGGCGGCACTCCGTCATGCAAGTGATAATTCGTACAGTCTGCTCGTTTTCGTGTCAGACGTCAGATTTTCTGGAAGAATTTATTTATTCATAAGTACGTCACAGAGTACTCCGCGATGTAGGTTATCGGACGGAAATAACGTGATCGTCCCATTTCGCGGTGTCCGCTGCGCGACGCCGGCTCGGCTGCCGCTGCTTTTAGAAACGAGTTACCGTCCGATTAATCGCGATCGCGCGCTATTCTACCCGCGAGTTACAACCGAGTAAACAAGCCGCGCGACGACGACGATCCTGAGGATCGTATCACCTTTCGTTTATACAGATTCGTTTTAGAGGGACCTACAATGTTTCATATTTACTTGGACAATTTCGAAATGTATTCCGGCCAGAATTGATCAAATTTTATTATTTACGTTTTTACTTTTTACCCCCGTCGGGACCGTTGAATATTTCCGACCGACCGGATTGAAAATAAAAGTCTGACAATTACTTTTACTGTTAACATTTGGATGATTGATAACACGGAATTGGACCAGAAAAAAAAAACAGTCTATTTCCCTTGCGTTTCGTATTCCGTCCCGTTGAATACTTTATCGCATTTATTTCAAACCTCGAGCTTGCGTCCGATCGCTGAAACACAACGACGCCCCCCGCGTTATACAATTATGAACGTGTCCGTTGAGTTGAATTGCATCGCGGAACGCGTACCATGCTCGCGGTGACGTACCGCTCCTGCCATTTCGCTCCGACAATGCCGATTACTCTGCTTCAAGACGAGACGCGCAACTGGTCAGAGCAGATTTTTCGAATGAAAAATTGAAACGAAATTCTGGTTTCGAACGCGCAAACGATCATCGGAGAGATGTGAAACTCACGCCTGAATTCAATTAAAACTCGCCTCAAGCGATATCTTTAGGGGAAAGATTCATAAATAATTTACTACCCTCTTTGCAATGATATCTTCTCGCCCGCTTGCTCGATACGTACCACCGTAAGCTGTAATTATAAACGATTAATCAGGGGAGACTCATTCTATCTATATCGAATGGACGATATCCTTTCACCGATATGAAGAAAAAAAAAGAACGGTGCATCTCTTGAAACGTAGCCGCTCGCATAATCGTTCGGTAGATTTATTGCCGGGTAAGCGAGTTAAACGAAAAGGCAGCTGATATCCGTACCGAGCGGTACGTTACGAGGTTAATCATGCCGGGTTTCTCGCGAGCCGAGCAGATAAATTACACGGACGGGTCGGTGGGGCGCGATAATTCAATTGTAATTGGCTAATCTTTAACGCGGCACGCCGGTGTGTCGGAAGACGTGTTTAACGGGCGGGTTGGCCGCGAGGAAGCTCGGAAAAATGACTCTATTAACCACGAGGACCTGGTGAATCGGGGCTCGATGGGGGAACACCGTAGAACTTTGCCGAGCAGCGAGCACGGGCTGCTAACTACGCGGCTAACAAGAGCAATCTGTATCCGTTCCTCGGCATCGCCGTCGCTCTTCTCGTCCTTGGCCCCTTCGCGGCGCACCCTACGCTCGGACTAACTACTTCGCGCTCGCTTACGGGGCATACGGTGAATCGAAAGGGACTGTGGCCGCTCGATATCTTTTTCCTCCCGGTGGAACCTCCTCGAGATAGTTCTATCTCGCTACGTAGGTCAAAATCAAATAGTTGTAAACTTGATTTATCTCTTAAATACTAGCAACGTCGCGCTCACAAAGTTTGTTTGTTCGCGTATCTTCGCGACACTCGTTGCTCGTACTTCGCGCATGATTTTATCGCCGACTCATAGGCAGCGAGTGGATATTTTGAAAAAAGATAAATAATGCTCGAGATTCTTTTATATGATTGTTCAATTTCATTCGAATCTTATCGGTGAAATATCGTGATGAGACCGGCGAAAACGGCGCGTAGACACAATAAACTTGGAGTTCCCACCCCCGGTCGAAGACTTTCTTCCCACTTGAGGAGAAAACACGGTTCAGGATTTATTACACTGTTAGAACTTCGTTTAGCCATAGGATTTGTCTTCGTGAACAACATCGATCTGTCACGCCACGAATTAACTGCCTCATTTTACATTTCACCGATCCTTTGTTACCGAGCAAGACTCAATTTTTTCTCGCAAGATCTCTTTTGTTGCAAGATTTAATTTAAAATTTCAGAGATTTGATACCACGCGGAAAGGAAATTACGGAAGGATGATAGTACACGCGTGAAATTTTTTCCTCGCGCATTACGATTTCCTGTACGAATAAATATATGTACGGTTGGGAAGGATCAAAAGTAAAGTTAAGTATATTCGATAAACGGCGATACGAGGAAAGGACAAGCGAATGCATGGAAGTTCGGAATTAAAAAGAAAAACGACGGTGGTAGTTCAGCAACCTACGGACAGATAGTAGGTACACGTACTCGACAAAGACACGAGGAGTTCATAAATAATCGAAGCGGTAAAGCACGACGGTGGTTTTCGCATGAAATATTGATCGGTCGATGCGGACATTACCTACAGTTTATAATGAAATAAGTGGATAACGTATCGTTTTATTCTTTCCCCTATTTTTTTTCTTTTTTTTTCTTTATCTTCAAACTATTTCGCGTTCGCGCAGAACCGTTGACGCCACGATGATTATTTATCGGTTATAATTGATCCCCGTATTCGGTGAGTAATTTCCCGGTTGATTCGATTAAAAATTATTGTTGACTTTAGAATGCTTTCTCTGTCGTCTCGTAGATTCGTTAAAGAAAAATTGCGAATACTATTTTACGGCTCCTCTTACATCTCCCGGAATATCGCGATGACATTCCTCGCGCAACGGCCAAACTTCGCAGCGTGCCGCAAGTGACAGATGCGGCTGACGCAAAATGTCCCATATAATATCGATTGGCACGGCAGAGAAGGCGTATCTGGATGAAACGAAACCATAAATTCGCCTCGCAACTGCTATTAGTACGCGGCGGTAAAAGGACACCGGCTCAACCCCTTCGCTCCTGCCAATTCATTCGGATACCATTTCCCCGCAAAATTGTTGCTCGATCCCCTTTCCTTACTTTCGAGATCGCATGAAACAACGAAGACGCACGCGAACGCGTTAACGTACCCGTAAATTTAAACAACGTGAAACAGCGATATTTTTACAGGTTAAAGGATAAAGAAACGCTATTTACGACCGCAGAAGCAAATTTATTGGTTCTCGAGTTATTCCAGACAAAATTGATATTAGCACAAATCGTGGCGGATCTGTTTCCAAACATAGGACAGGACCGACGGACCCTATGAGCGCTCAATTTTAGTAACGCTTCAACCCTAAAATACCCTGTCCGGCATCCCTAGCGGCGTTTGACAAGCGAACCAATTTGATTAGCAAATCTCATAGGTCACGCGCAGCCACTTTTGAAATAACATCAATTTATATGGCCGGTTCGTAATTCACGGGTTCCCACGTACACATCTATGTATCTATTTAATCGTATCGCGCGTTGCATCCTTCCGAGGAATTTATTCGAGACAAGCGGTACTCGCGTGAAAATCAAGTTCAACGAATATCGCGTATCTTTTTAAACGTTTGACTATTTTATTTGGGAACATCATTTTTGAACGGCGAGTTTGTGGTTCGAAAAAATCCGAACTAAATTCTAGTCGCCAGTGTCAAAACTATTTTTAGAATATCGATCGCACGGCCATGTTGAGCACGCGGAGTGACCTCTGACTGGGACCTTTTGTACAAATGAACCGTACATGTTTTTAATCGGAAAATGACATCGAATAAAACGGTGATCGATTATCTCGGTGGGATCGACTACCGAGTCGAAGAACAGAAAGTTGCCTCGAGAACGTCCTACCTAAAAATTTGCAGAAATCAAGAACGAGCTCGTCTCAGCTGCAATTCTGAGAGTATCTTGCCTTGATTTCGAAATGTACCGAGGTGTGAAAGACAGAACTTCCTTGTAACCGTGCCCGGGATAAGACCGATACGAACTCGCAGCCGACTCGGGACACTCTCGGAAGCAAATTTTTAGGCACGAAGTTGTTTACACGATTTAGAGAGATACGATATTCTCGAAACAAATCTTGAGATTCGAGGTCGTTCTTCCACTCGGTCTCATAAAAATATAATATCCGTGCGGCGAAAGGTTCGCGCGCCTGTTCTAAAACTGATCTTTCGGAAAGAAATCACGGTAGAACCCTGTCCGTCGAACGCGTCACTGAGAACGACGTGATGAGATATTCCCGATGAGATCGGCTTACGAAGACGGAACACGGTTTTCCCGCGAAAATTCTGTTACGTCAGCCCGTGATTCTTCAATCAGTGTCACGCGTCGCTTTTAACGTTGCAGGGTGACTTGTTCGGGGGCCTGAACAGCGGCCTACAAGACGGCTTACTCTCGAGGGCGGAGGCTTTGGCGGCGGATTTGGGAAAACACAACGCGGGCACCCCGATGCCTTTGAAGCACGACCCCGTCTCGGTCTACCATCACGGAGCCCACATGCCAACCCCGCATCCGAATAACCGGCCACATCATCAGGTACATTCACACCTCTTTGTGAGTCTGCATTTTTCTGAATACTATATCCCGTTACCGCTCGTTCTTACGGAGTTTCACGCCTTCCTTAGGGATCGGTAGACAATTTTTATTCGTACCCGAATAAAAGTAATCTCTCGCCGAGTATCTAGCTGCTTGTACGATAGAAACGTAAATCGGGAGATACCGATCGAATCGCGCGATTATTTTATCGAAACTTGTTCTTGTCACGAATACCGACGTTCACCGATAAGACCATTATCGTAATGGAATGTACCGAAAACCGCGACACGGTTATGCAAAATTTATGTTTCGAATACGGTTATAAAATGCGACGAGCGGCCCGGCGTGCTCCCGGTCATTTAAAACGGTGGACCATAATTAATTACGCGCGACAATTAATTACGAGTTATAGTTAATTCACCGACTAAAAAATTCAACCGCGCCGTTTCTTTATTAACATCGTCGACGATGCGGGCAACAGTTTCCCATTCTCGCGGCTCAATTAATGATGCTCCCGAAACACGATTATTGTCTTCCATTAGTACAACGTACAATTATTTATTGTCGTTCATCGTTAACAAACCGCTTGCCGGGTTCGCAGGAGAACGTAACGGACCACCGATTAAACCTTAATAATACGCGAAGCGTTAATCTTTCTAAACGCCTAATTGCTTGTACTGTAAACAGTAGACACGGCAACGGAACGGCAACTCGTGTCCCCTTGATTCAATTGCAATTTGCTGCTCGCCGTTTCGAGGGTTTTTTTATGCTAATACAAGCAATCTGAGGCTGATGAGTGGATGATAGGATGACAGTAGGGTGGAGCGAGCGAGCAATGTTCAGCGACCCGGAATGATCTTCTCGAGCGTAGGGGCGTTGCTCGTATATTATCTCGCCGTCGCGACGGGACGATTCGTAACACAACGGGCGTAGCGCAATCAATTTTGACGCGGAGCCTCCTTTTCATGCCAGTTCCGTCCTACTCGAGAATTCGTAAAACGATATATTATAACTCGAAAAAAGATATAAAAGTATTCTATTCCGGTTTAACAAAATACAATTCTTCCCTCTGATCTTCCAAGAACTATTATAACCGTGAAACGATCGATTTTCAATCGTACCACCGAGTAGAAGACATTTCAATGAAGTTTCGGATTGAAAATATTTATAGATAATTATTGCTCGCTTTAAAATTGATGGAGCGTGGTACGATTAAAACGCACGTTTTAAGTAGCTATTTTCATTTATGCATGACACTCAGATAAACGCATTTTGAGGCTGAAAAATACATTTCGTTGCGATATCGAATATGTTCAATTTAATCCCCTCCGATTTATACGCGCATACTCTCATTAAAAAATATGAACACGGTGCGGTTATCGTTGTTACAATCGTTTGCACGGCGCGAGCTCGAGCAAACGTGCACGGATGTCCGAAGCGTAAAAAAAAGATCGTCGCCGTTTAACGAGCACCGGAAACGGTATCGATCGGTCTCTCGAATAACTTGAAAAAAAAAGGTACGCGTCGTTCGTTGATCCTACCGATCAAAGATCCCCCGACCGAGAACGAGTTCCATCGATCCCGGTGAAAATCGGTTGGCTATTAGTCGCCGGCGAATCCGTTCAGCATGAAGTGGTTGTACGTATAGATCGCAGTTCTGGCTTCCCGCAGTGCGGTGGCATGAACACCCTTCTCCCGCTTTACAGTTACCCTCTCGCTCCCTCGCTCCCAGCGTCCGACCCCCCCGCCTCGGCCCGGCGATCTCCCGTACAGATGGTCAAACAGCAAGTGTCCCATAAAGTCTGTTTTTATACGCGAGGCTGACGAATTCAATAACGGCGCGGTGTTTCTACCAGCTTGGCCAACGTAATACGTTCACGGACGCATGTAACGAGTTTTGTATCATTGGCACAAACTTACGGGGAGTGATAGGAAGAGAGAGAGAGAGAGAGAGTGGAGGGAGGAATCGTGACGAGCGTCAGGGTGAAAAAAGATAGCGTATATTACTACGCGCAGAGGGTGGCGCGCTCGCGAGAGAGAGAGAGAGAAGTAGAGAGTCAACTAACCCTACCGTCGTGTCAGTGTAATGATGAAATATTGCGGGGGTCTCTGGGGCCCTACCGTGTACGCCCCTGGGCTAGTCCCTCGCTCACTCCATATTTACCGGGCGTCCTCTTCCAACCCCGTTTCCTTCTTCCTCTTTCGTTCCGGCACCCGCAAACCCCCTGCATTTCTGATGTAACTATGCTATTCCGAACCACCCCAGGACCGAAACCGTGCCATCCAGTTAGCTCGCTATAGCCGGCGTCGTACTCTCGTGAGAATAAATGTTGCGTACACACGGCGACGCGACGCGTGTTTCGTACGCATACGCGTCACGCCCTGTGTAGAACGTTACGCAAACGTCCCGTGGGCGCATGTTCTCGCGAGTTCGCCCACCAATCCGAACTACACCCGCGGCATTTTTCCTCGATTTACATCCGCTCCTTCCCCGTTTTACGATCCCTCGTCCTCGATCGTCTCGGCTCTACGAATCGTGTCCTAAGAGGTATCGGTGACCCTTGAAAAATTCAACACCGCCGTTCTACGATTTCGTAGAAACCCGTAACAGGGATTTCCCTCGAATCGTTAACGATGGAAACGGAGTTTACGGAGACAACCTGATCGTTCGCGGTTCAATTATCTCCGCTCGTAGGAACGTAGATAAAAATTAAGATAATTGATTCGATGAAAGAGTGCGATGCGTTCGAGTTCGCGAGGAGATCAGAGGGCGGACATCGGGAAGAGAAAACAGAGCGGATAAGGCACCTGACATCGCGGACACTTCCTCGGAGAAAAAATATGAAGGGAGCTCATAAATAATTTGTAAGGGGTCGCGGAACACTGCTCGGGACGACGGCCACGGCACGTGCAGCATAATTGTGCGTGCTAGTTTGTACACGTCCCCTCTCCGACGTCGTCCCATTCATTCTTTCCTTTTAACAGTGTTAATTGGCGTAATTGTCTAACCGCGTTACTATGCGCTCGCAATATTTAATGAGCGCGACATTTCCTCGCCGAGAGATATTATTCCTTGCTCCAGTTCACTTCGTTTCTTTGTATCAGCAAGGAACAGAACGCGTTACCATACAGCCAAGGTTGCAGCAAATAAGGATCGAGGAAATTCGCGTGTCAACGCTGTTCCTGCCCAACGTGCGAGCGTACCTTTCTTCCGAATTAAATTTTTGGGAACGAGTACCGATCGATCGATAAGCGTATGAACGGCGTACCTCGAATCTCGCCTCGCGAACGTCCTATCTCTTTCGTCTTCAACCCTTTGACTGCTAAAGGCGTATATACACGCCCTCGCAAATCCATCAATATATCCTAAAAGCGTTACTTAATATAAATAAAAAAAATTGACGTTCTTAATTTTGTTGCCATTGATCCACCAGGATAAGCAAAAAAGCGAGTCAAAGGGTTAACCGAGAATTTCGTAAGGGCGCCTCCTGGCACTTTCGGTGGAAACAGCGTCGAACAAAGTTGCGAATTCGTAGAGGATGTATAATAATTATCGTCGAACCGTTCGATCCAGGCATCGATCGCGTAAACACCGACTAAAGACGCGGATACGATTCGTTTTCCAGATGAGTCACCCGGGGATGGAGAGCTTGGACATGTTGGACCCGGCGAACTCGATGACTACCCTGACGCCGATGTCCGAGAACACCGGCGGCGGACCCGGTCACCACGCGGGTATCCACGGCCCATCGGTTTACGGCGGGATGAACGGCATGATGGGCCATCACCATCATCACGGGAACCTCGGCGGCGGCGGGGGCAGCGTGCCGCACCCGGCGCACCATCACCCGGCGATGGCGGCAGCGGCCGCGGCTGCGGCTGCCGCGGGCCTGCACCCGGACGCCGACACGGACCCACGCGAGTTGGAGGCGTTCGCCGAGAGGTTCAAACAGAGGCGTATAAAGCTGGGCGTGACGCAGGCCGACGTCGGGAAAGCGCTCGCGAACCTGAAGCTACCGGGCGTCGGCGCGCTGTCGCAGTCGACGATATGCCGGTTCGAGTCGTTGACGTTGTCGCATAACAACATGATCGCGTTGAAACCGATCCTCCAAGCGTGGCTGGAGGAGGCCGAGGCGCAGGCGAAGAACAAGAGGAGGGACCCGGACGCGCCCTCGGTGCTGCCAGCCGGCGAGAAGAAGAGGAAGAGGACGAGCATAGCCGCGCCCGAGAAACGATCCCTGGAAGCGTACTTCGCGGTGCAACCGCGGCCGTCCGGCGAGAAGATCGCCGCGATCGCGGAGAAACTCGACTTGAAAAAGAACGTGGTACGAGTCTGGTTTTGCAATCAGCGGCAGAAGCAGAAGCGCATGAAATTCGCGGCTCAACATTGACCCGAGGGTGGCTTGTGACAGCAAAACTGACCGTATCAGTTGCCCAGTCTCGAGCCGAAACCAGAACCCTTGACCGAGTTCCAAGGATGGCCGTAAAAAGGGAACACGGACAATACGAGAGAGGAACGTCGGACGGCCCGAAAGGGAACTCTCTCTCGAATCGACCGTGCCGGCCGCGCGATTGCACCCGCGTCTGCCCAACGTATGTACATTTTAATCGACGCGCGGGAGCTGATTCGCGGGCACGATTTCTCTTCACGGTTTCAAGCGGACCGCGGACAAGCTAGCTCGATGCTGTGGCCAAGAATGCGATACTCAGACTGTCACAGGCTTTAAGAATATTTCCGCGGCGATTAAACGCCGCTCGCGCCGCGCGCGATCTTCTCGACGCGTCTCCCCCCCGGTTAGTTCTCCACCGGAAGCTGACGATTCTTAGCGCATCGATTCGCGGGCCTCTTCCATCTTCCGCGATTGAACCTCGCTCGTCGCCGCGCGATACCGACGGGATCAGGTAGATCTTACGAACCGGTGTTTATATGATTTTTAAACGTACGCCATTCAATTAATTCGTTCATCGCCAAATTCCAATTCGCTCTCGGCGATCGAAGGACGACGCGTCCCGCGACAACGCGCGGAACAAGCGAACGCAATTGGTAGCAAGGAGAAACGCTGGAGTTATGAACTCGGTGATACGGTGTACATTGCATAAGAATATCGTATAAAACGACGTAAAACCACCCTTGCGAGAAGGACCGGATCGAATCATCTGGAAAGTGAGATAGAATTTGTGAAGCGTATCGGCTACGATCGCGATAAAACAGTTTACGAGGGTACCAGCCCTTGGACCGACCCCGTGCAGACCGTGAATCGTCGTTGATGCTGATTTCATGATCACAGCTTCTCCCGCAAAGGCACACGTTTCAGTCCAAAATTCGACGGTTGTCCGGATTACAATCCCTGGTTTCGCGGCGTATCGATCCACGCGAAACAGTCCGCTGCGTTTTCACGGTTCTCTCCGGAGCGCGTCACGCACGCTCAGCAATCTTACATATGTTCGACGTATGTTGTTAACGTTTAAGTTAGAAAATCAGAAAACACCCGGGTATAGTTATGACGATGCGAGAGGGAAGAGGAAGAACGGTTTCTCGCCGAACGGGAATCAATTACAACGAAGTACAGCCGATCGATCGTCGACGCGTCTTGAAAAAAGTACAATTCGAAACATAAGATATAAAAGTACGTATTGTTATGAAGTCGTTGCGCAGAGACATTGCGCCGAGCAAATAAAGTGATATTAATCCTAATAGACACTCAGTGCAGTGTAAAAAGTGAAAAGCCAGAGAGCGAGCGAGCGAGAGAGAGAGAAAGAGAGAGAGAGAGAGAGAGAGAGTGGGAAAACGTGTGCGTGTTATATATTATAAGTAAATGTAAAATGCCGGTATGCTCCTGGAACGAATTTCTCTTCAAGCACTGCTTAACGTTATCGGAAATTAAAATGGGAAATGGGAACAGAATTTCAGGTTTAAATAATCTGTATTTTCAGTTGACGAACGAGAGTAGCTCGGAGATCTTTTCTCTACCGAAAAAAATAGATATAATTTTCGTGCTCGTTGTTCAGGATTCGTTCCAGCGCGGCGTGTCGATTAGCAATCGATGTGGATGAGAGCACGGAGGGGGTGATAAACCAAGGAAAAGAGGAACAAACGAAGGTGAGAAGGATGTGTTACGTAGTGATATTGGACAATCAGTGAAAAGACTGTATCATATCATATTGAAGCAATACCGTAGTATTAGTCGACGAATTAACAAACTTTATTTGTATCCCTCGTGATTGACCGCGCGTTCCCTGCGCGCCATCGAGGAACGTGTTCACGCGAGGGCAAACCGGACGGCGTGCACGACACCCGGTGCAGAGGAGCGTCGTCGCTCGCGATCGAAACTCGAATCGGTGATCTTTAAAAGCAAATATTTTCGTTGAACGCGGCGAACAAGACTCGCGTGGCCATGGGAGCGCGATCGATCACCGGGCAGAACATCCGAGAAATCGATATCCCTTGTTAGACTCGCCGGAAACTGATCGGCGCGATCACGCATATATGTATGTATATTTTTGTTTTCTGACAGGCTTCGTTGTCCCTCGGGACGAAGCCACGTTTATGAGAAGGAGCTGATCGAGATCTTCGTAGAACCGGGTGCGCCGGGGCCGACACCGATCGACCGGGAAAATCGTAAGCGCGGACTGGCGGACAGGGGCCGATCGGGGAACGGAAGAATAGCGGGAGTGGTCGGGCTCGAATAATTCGCGCTCACCGAGCAATACCGCGGGGATGTTTCGGTAACCAGAGCGATACGTCACTGTAACAATTGAAATGTAAGCGAGAGGGGATGGTAGTCATTTTTAAATTGTACATACGTAAGAGGATAGGTATTTTCTAGAGAAATAATAGTCTGTTATCGTTCTATTAGATAATGGAGAAAAGAGAAAGATTCTAGTGCAATATAGAGTTTAACTACATTTATTATTCTCATTATTATTATTATCATTATCATTATCATTATTGAGGTATTCGTTGTTGCTCGTTGTTTTCTCTCCTCCTTCTATTCCTATCTGGCTCGTTTCGGGTAAAAGTCCGACTGACTTTATTTTCTGTTCTCGCTCGTCGAAGATATATCGTTTTCGCAACGTACGACGGCCCGCGTGTCGCCGACTCAAAAATCTTCAGATAGGGACCGATTTATTATTAGTTTTACGAGTAACAATCGTTTCGCGTGAACAGCGGTCAACCGAACGTACCTGTCCTGCCTGTCACGAGTGAATATACCCGTTTCACGCGACTTGGAAGGTAACAACGGACCCACCGACCGCCTAAAATCTCACATCGTTCGTCGAACTGCTCGCGAGAACAAACAAAATGCTCGGTGTCACATTTCGTCTGTACGCGAGCAATTTTGATACGAACGAAAATCGTGCCCAAGTGGATTCACTCGCGACGGGGACCATAGTTCCGCTCGCGTCCATCGATCTTCGGCCGTTCCGCTCGGAGATCACATCGGTCCCCATGCACGATTCGTGGGCGCGCGCGATCGTCGCGATCGTGCTTCGGAGTGTATCGTTTGTTCGCTTCCGAAATCGAACAAGTACGAACAAGGTAACTCGGCGGACCGCCGTCTCGCGTTTCGTTGACCCACCTCCCGTTTATGTAACAGTCGAGATATCCCACGCGACGCGATACCGATAAATCTGTGAGTACTCCCCGAGTTCTTTCCGCGTTAACTTCGATGCGTGAGAAGGTAACAGGTAAATCAGTTAATATTTTGAAACTCTCTCTCGACGCTGCAACTCGCGCTTCTTTCATTCTAAAGGGACGAGCAGTAACTTCTCATTTTTGAGAAAGTACCGCGAGCACGTTGTTCTTTCGCGTATCGGACTATTTTTACGGAAAGATTATATTCGCGTCTAATCGGAGAGGATACGTTCCATCGAGATTCTATCCCGAGTGATGATCGAGTAAAACTTGACGGTTCGAGGTGACACACGGGGCACCGCTCGCGGAGACGCGAGGATCCCTTGAGAGGCGGACACGTTCTAGACATTAAAGACAGGGTAAAACAAGTCATATCGCAATATGCTTTTTAACAGTTATTACGTATCGTCGTAACGTACATCTAGAAGCTTTGCTGTTTGGCGCGAGTAGGTATACGCGCCGTGAACATATTTTCCCCACAAATCTCGTACCTATTTAAGACGGAACAAGACAAATCTGTAGGACAGTATTTTGCATACGGTGTTATCATACGAAGAAAAGCAATTTGCGCGAATCGATAACGACGACACTTGCAGGTTGTGCGAGTACCGAGGTAAACGGAATAAAAATTGATCTCCGCGATAGCTGTCCGATCGGAATCGTTTATTTCAGTATGCGACACTGTACGGATCCAAAGTGCTCGAGCATCTTTCTCGTGTGATCTGCGTGCCAAGTCATAGTTCGAAGCGACGCTTGACAAACTGAATAGAGGAAGCATGTACAATCCGGTATGTCGTTGAATCAGTAGCAATAAGAAGACGTTCGCTCGTTTTACTCGCGAATAGGAGGAAAACCACGTAGGGACGTTATATTATTCCTGCTACACGCGTGGAATGATACGCGAGACTAATTAAATATTCTTCGAGCAATTCTCTTAGCATAATAACCAGAGGAGTGTCACGTTGACACGTACAACTATAAAGAAGAATATTTGTATAAAGGAATTATACGAGAGCTAACTAATTAGTATAAATAATTACTATCGACAATTAGATTGAATGTTCATAAATCTAAACGAGCCAAAATGAATTGTTAAACTTGCAGTCTTACTCTTAGATGTATGCGTGATCAACACCATTCAACTGGGTTATTCTGTTGACAACGCGGAATTGTTCTCGGTGGCTCGACGAATTCCCACTCGATTACGCTTCCTCGTTTCGCGTTACACGCCCGAGGCGTGACGAGCAAATTATTTTTTACCGTCGAAAACTATCGCGTCTATTTTCAAACGAATAAGATACGTATTTTGAGAACCTTATCGTTGCCGAGAATCATGCGCTGCTCGCTTGATATTTCACTTTCGTTTCGAACGTTTCACCGTTCTCTTCGAAACCCGTCGGCTGCAACGTTCGTATGTTGCCGCGAATTATACATTGTGCGTATACATATACATATTGTTAACCGAAAACGGGGGAGTCTATTATTTATGCGACCCGTGAAACCTTTTAACGCGTATAAAACGAACCACACGCTGTTATATTTCATTTGTATAAGACGTTGGCAGACGTTCGCTTCGTTGAGACAAAGAAAAAGTTCTCAGAAGATTCGGGTATATAGTTGTAAGCCTACGAGGATGTATAATTAATTTGTACGAGTTAATTGTATAGAAGACGAACGAGCGGAATTTGATGAGAGAAAGAGTCCTGTAAAATACAACGAGATCCGGGTAAGAGTCTACTGTAATAGCAATCCGACGGAGCACCGTTTTATCATTAAGAGCATAATTGACGAACGAATAATATAATAACGTAATAAAGACATATCATAAAAGTATTAGTTTAATTATCTGATATTGTAGAATTTCTATGTAAATATGTTGCGTGCAACTTGGGGCCAGGTTTCATGCCCGGTAATGTAAAGTCGACGAATCAACTGAAACTAGGAGCCGCGAGGAGGAACGGAGTCAGTTATTATCGTTAATCCTCGTTTGATTCGTGTAAAGTTTTCTCATTGATTCTCTACCATTCCTGCGTAGACAACGTTTCATCGATTTGTATATAGTTAAACCGAAAACGTAAACGTCTTTGTAACTTGTTACGTGATGTGATAATTTACGCGCTAGTTAAATTCTATTCGCTTCCGGATGTATCTACTCACACGATACCTTCGACCCCCGAGGGGACGATTCTAAATCAGTCGCGTAGTGCACTATAGTTTTTAACAAGGTTTTTCATTTCGAGACCCGTCGTCGGGGGAACTCTTCGTTCCCTTATCTCGACACGACGACGCCACGGATAGATTGTAGATTACGTGTAAAGAAAAATCTCTTCGAGAAACAATAAATCCTTTCGCAAAGACGGAACAGTTAAGCGATGTTCTTAAAAGCACACCAAATTGCGCGCAATGTAAGACGAATAAAAAAAAAAGCGATTTTCCTCCATACTGTACATATCATGTGCCATATCTCATTTACTATACTTTTGTGTCCAACTTTGTTCCAAGTACCTACTCAATTATAAATATTATAGTATAATAAAGTAAACCTTGATGTTATTGATAAATTTGTTTGTCTCTACCCTCACGTCCGAAAAACCGACGGAACGATTCGACGATGACTCGCGTTCGACGAAACTACTTACGCGATTCTGCTCGCAAAGAAATTTAATATTTTTACCACCGTGTGGAATCAGAGTTCTCTCGTTCCCAGACAGCTCGCGTGTTGTATCACTATCAACCATTGCGCGGTATTATGAATTTATAACGCGAGNAACGAACGACATTAGCGCGATCTCATCGCGGAAGTTATTGCGATGCGATAAATGATGCACCGGCCACGGAATTATCAAACTTACGTGACATTTTTCGACCGCGAGAGATATGCTACGTGGCTCGCCGCACGAAGGGCTCCGTGACACGCAGAATTGACCATAGGGACCGAAGGTACGGCGCGAGGCGGCGACCCGAGGTATGAGTCGTGCCGAGCGGAAATAGTACAATAGAAAAGCGGGAAGGGCGAGGTGGTAGCCGAGCGAGGAAGAACGAGAGAGAAAGAAAAAGGGTAGAGGGTGAGGGAGAAGGAAGCGGGTGGAGAAGAGGAAAATATCCAAGATATCGCGACAGTGAAAGGTTGTACGTATCGCACGGAACAAGGCCGGTGCAGCAGATATAACGGGCACGACGCAAGAGTTGCCGACGCGAGACCCGAGCTATGTCGGTGAATTATACATGATACGGAACACAATCACCCCTCTCGACCTTCCTAACTCGCCCGAAAACCGCCCCTCAGCTTCCAACTGGCCGTACGGATGCCGATACTCGGCTATCTCTTCGCGCCTTCCGACAGCTCCGACCTGTCGACCGAACGCTTTTTACTCCGGGCTCCCGATCTTCCCTCGCGCCTCAGATTCCCCGTAGAAATTGGACATTACTGCCGGGTAACCGTACGTAGAACTTAAAAAAGGGAAGACATACCAATCGGTTTTAATTGAAACGGAACGGAACAGGTAAACGTTACGGAGGTGTACGCCCGACTCGCTTTTTATTCACTTTCGACACAGAAATATTTTCGACGATTTCCACGCGATTTATCGGCATAGAATTCCGAAAGAAATTTAAAATGCATCCAACTGGTTCCAGCCATTTATTTTTCAAGTAAAAACGGTTCAGCATACCGATGAAACTTTCAGTAAGCACAAACATGGATCGTATAAAAATGAATAATACCACGTTGTTAAAAAATTGACTGGCCGGGTGAACGTGAAATACGTGCTAGATATTATGCGAATGACACTATAATTAAGTGCTGGATACATTGATACATTGTCCGTTGACCTGATTCGGCTTTCGAGACGGCGAACACGGAAATGAAGAAGTTTGTGGGCGTATAAACGAGGAGAAGAATAGGTTTACGGCGGAGAAGTGAAAATTCGGTTCATTCGGCGGTGGAATTAAACGCAAATGCTTCCAGCAGCGACTGTTAATCCTTGATCTCATATTTAAGTGGGAAAGAGTTCGCGCGAGGCGGACGACGCTCTTTCGTATTTTTACGAGAGCGCTAATGGTGTCGAAAGACCCTCTCTCGCCTTGACGAGAATCTACCCTCGCCTGCCTCGCCCGTCTTAATTGAAAAAATATGAACTTTTTTGTCGTCGCCGGAGAGTACTTTGTTCCCCCTTAATACCGTCGCTGTCTTCCTGGCCGCGTTATTATAAAACATTGTAGTTTTGCGTGCGAAAGATTAAGCCAGCCGCTTCCACGGCGAGCCGTAAAGGGAAATTGATTTAAGTTGTTCTTAAAAGGAACAAAATTTTCCTAATATTCCAGCTCGCCGGAGTTTCCCGCTCGCTAATTTCATTTGAAACATTATTTACCGGGATTCGAAAACTTCTCGGATGCGATCAACGATTTTTTTCTTCCCGACGTTAAACCAAAACGTTTTCCGAGTACGTGGAGCGAAATTTCGCCGGGGAAACGTGAAAGCACGTTTTTACGTGTACGTACACGTACGCGCTGCCCGCGACAGTCGAAACTGCTTTCCTCACCGATACGCGGGTTGCACACGTTGCGCGTCTACAGCGGAGGAACACTCCTCGCCGGTCTTATCCTATTACAGTCAAGCCTGCCACTTCCTAGCTAAGTCGAAGACAAGACCCTCCGCTGCTCCCATTTGGTAATCCCCGCCGTTGGACGGGAGTTTACAAGGAATATTTAAGTCTCCGCTAAGCTAGGATTAAGCGAAGGCAAACACTTTGATTAGCGGACGACCGGCTTTTGTTTTTCTTACCGCGTCATCTTTTAAATGATTCGCCAATTATCGGGATTCCCGAGATTAACCCGTGACGTTCCAGCGGCAACGCTGCTGCTGCGTGGATCAGCAGCAAAAATTCCCTTTCCAACGATTCGAATGACTTCGACTAAAGAAAAATACGTGTCGGTGAATCAACGCGTTGCGCGAAGATGTTTATCCGCGATACAATGTATCACAAGATCAGGATGATTCCCTTTCCGAGAGAACTAACGCGTCTCATACCACCGATTTTACTGCTGTTCCACTCGCGGATCTGTATCGGTAGTTTCAAGGAAAAACTAAATTCTCTTGCGTGTATCATATATTATCTTGAGAAGAGCCCAGCAACAGTTACGCCGGTTTTAAACAAAATACGCGATATTCGCAGAAGTTAATTTCTCGAGAAGCAAACCGATTAATCGGTGTACGAACAACAGTTGTCGCGAGGGGAGCGTTATAATTGATGGAGAGGGAGTCGAAGAAGTGAAACTCGCGACGAGTATTTGACACGCGAGACCGAAGTATTACCACGGGTGATTAAATTGAAGCGAGACGGGTGCGAGTCACGGCGAGGTCATCGGGAAACGCTGGGACAGGTTGAAGGAACGAATAATTTCGGGGGATTTATGTGGAACGAGAAAAATGAAATGTCCCGGGTACGCCGAGCCGTCGCGACCCTAAACGTGGCGCGTGTGTCCAAGCATTGTCGCGAGAAAGAAAAGGACCCCCCTCGTCGACCGATGTTGCTCGTCATTGTGTCAATACAATACGTGTTGATCTTTGATCCGATAAAAAACGAGACACTTTTAACAAGCACCTTTGTCCGGTTATGTAAACATTACTCTCTTATGATTATTTCATGTAAGATTAATCTGGCATCTACGCTCGGTACCGCGTCCATCCATTATAGCCACTGACAGTAATTACAAGCGAACGTTAATGACCGAGAACGATCCGAGCTTTACATCGAGCGACGAGAACAATTTTCGTAGCGTAGCCCTCAGGAGGTTGAAATTCGATCCGAATCTCTGTAAATCGTTCCCATCAGCCGGCAGTGTCGTTCGCGAAATTCTCAAATCAATTACAAGCCTGATCCCCGTCTCCGGTCGCCGTCTCGCGACGCGCCGAGTTGAACGCGCATTGTTGCGCCACAGCGAGAGACGATATACGTGTATGTATACATAGGAAGAGGCCGGAGGAACCCCAGCTACCTAGGCCGTGGCCCGGCAACACACGTTAAGAGAACGGGAGAAGTGTGTATGTTTTGAGAGCGGTATTATATCGAGCATAAAGAGCGGCCTCGTCCCAAGGGAATGCAGCGTGTGCGTGCTTGCATGCTCTATTCGCGACCCCCCAACTTGGGACACAAACCCCCTTCTCGACGACCCTCGCCTCCTCTTCCGAACCCCTTCCAACAGTCTCCTTGCCCTGGCTGCGAGCAACCCGTCGTCGTCCCCCTTCTGCTGCTCCCTGTGTGCCATCGCGCACCGACTCTCTCTCGCTCGGTTTCTCGCGGGGATGTGCCACCCTGCGCACCCTCCAAATGGAACCGAACAGGTTGATAATCTCCGTATAATACAAAAACTCTTACGGCCACCCTACGTTGATCTCCGCTGCCTTACACCCCTCCGTTCTTCCGCTAACCACTTCGAATCGGTCCGTGCGCGGCGTCTCATTAACGCGTTCTTCGCTAAACGTTGTCGCGTATCGATGGATTCTTCCAACCGATTCGATGCCATATCGGAATCCTTCCGTCGATAATCGCCGGCACAGGTCTCGACATCGCGAGCTTGTCCTCGTTTCGTACGAAGCAGGAAGCGAGTACATATCCTATCGCGTGCCAGCGGCTTCGATTCGTTATCGCGTGATTCAAATGACGTTCTAACCGGCTAAACAATTGTCCAAACTATAAAGCACGGTTCCCGTTACGGTCCCCGCTACACGAATCTGTCGCCGCGCGGAAGACCGATTGCCGGCCGGCACATAAAACTCGAAAGAATGGTCAATTGAAGCGGTTCGCCCGGGGTATCGCCGAGGGTCGGCCAGCCAATACTCATAAAACATGAACGTGTTTCTTTTCTAGGTAGTGACGTGACATTAAAAGGAGAGGAGAACTATGTTGGACGCCGGAGTAGTTGGTCGGTGCTGCCCGACCGGCCAGTAGTATTGCCCCCTGATACGTAAAGCCGGCCGGGTTGTCCGAGGCCAAGTCTCGAATACTCTCGGCTGACCAGGAACGGCGAGACTCTTTCCAGTTGCATCAACGTCCACCAGCTTCCTACCGTCTCCTGTCCAATCTTCGTTTTACCCTCGTTGGACACGATATTCTCTTTTACCTAGCGTTAACACACCGACATGTTGCTTCTCGATTCACTCTCTCTCTCTCTCTCTCTTTGCAGCTACCGTTGCTTCCTGTCCGTTCATCTCTCTACCTTTATTACCACGTCGATGCTGCCGCGAACGAAACCGCGCTCCTTCTCTTCGATTTTTCCGACTCTCTATCTCTCCCTCTGTCCCTCGTCGCTCCCTTTCTTGTTCTCTCTTACCATCTCCCTCGCGTTCCCTCTCTCGCGGCAGCCAGGTCGCTTCTCTCGTCTCGTCTGTCTGCACGGTTAAGTGCCCCGCTTTGATTTCCGTCGACAAACACTGTAAATTCCTATTGACCCGTCTGCTGTCACGTTATCACGTTAAATTAGTCGAGAGTAACGAGTATCGACCCCGATGCGAGTCTATGTATATTCATCCCCACTGGCCGATATGTTTTTTATATAAAATTGCCGCCGACAGAGTTTTTCAGAATTCGGCTAAACATCGCGGCTAAACAGTCTGATCAGTTTCCAATTTGCGCATGGATACTTGCCGGTTTCGCGTGAAACAGGGTAGATAGGGTAGTGAGAAGAGTGATTGAAAATTGCATTATTTTTCGAGAGATTTTACGAACGTTGAAGGCGAAGCGGATAGGACCGAGGAGCAGCCGGGGTTAAGATGAACCGTTGTGACGCGTATCGACGAACGGTATAACTCCTATGTGAATCACGGAAAGTTAAGGAGAAGACGGAGCATAACGGTACTGCGTGACAGTGTCTTCTAAATATTCAAGCGGGGCAGGTACCTAAAACTTGGCAGCTTTATCTCGGCATTACTCGAAAATTTATTCATATATAATGAACGGGTGAATAATGTAGGAGGTTAACCCCTTGTTCTGCCTCCACAAAGCCTACACGAGGAAACTGGGAGCTTGAATACAGGCGAGAGGAGATGGAAGAGTAAGAAGTAACAAACGCGGTACCAGATTATATTTAACAGCGCGGGGAGGGTCTTCGGATCGGGGGAGAAATATATTTTCCGTGGAATTATGTTGGGATACAACGGAATTAAGCGCACCCGTATTCGATTATTACCCCTTTTAATTCGACTCGAGTATCTTGAGACCGTACCGTTATCACGCGTTGTCGTGAAACTAACGATTCAGACGAGACTCCGTCTCTGAGTTAGCGGCTTATTAAAATTCGAACGGGATCAAGAATAGCTGTAACGGCCGAAACAATGACGACGTACCGGTGACTCCTACAATGGTACACGGTTGCGAAGAAGTTCGTCGGAAGCGTATAGACGGGCTATTAAGCGTATAATAGAGCGGGAAAGGGCGGCGAAATAAATCCGTTTCCGATACCCTTTGTAATTTGAGATGATCGGCTTGGCTCGCCGGGATCGGAGCCGTCCTCTCGCTGTTACGTGTGTCGCCAAGAAACGGTCGTGATCTGTCACGTGATCCGGCGGATGAAAAAAGGTTTCGAGAGGACCGGTTCAAATGGATTGCAAGGGAGAGGGATGAGAGACGATGCTCGCGGGAGGAGAACCTATCCGATCGATGAATATTCCGGGGAAAATTGATTTTCGAGCCCTCTTTTTTTTCTAGCGCACACGTGTAACGCGGCTCGGCACTCGCCGGTCGTAAGTTATTAACCTACGTGCGAGAACGATCATTAACATTGGATTACGCGGATACAAATGAATCGGGAAGGAGCGTAACATTTTTCAAAGGTAATTTTAGCACAATATTTTGTACAAGGCAGGCTTGCTTAATAAATATGAAATATGCAGAGCGCGTTACGAACTTGACAACGTACACAGTACAGAACCGGAGTAATATTATTAAAATCCCTTGCATTAAAAATCCAATTACGTGCGAAAGACTGTAACTCAAAGTATAAATTGTAATTTTACTTTGGAAATAAAAAATTTCTGCTGCAATTCCGTTGAATTCGTACAATTTAAATGAATAATAACGCCGCGAATATAATCTTTGGCTCCTCCGAAAACGTTTCGAGCAGTGTGATTCGACGTTGTATCTCGGTAGAGAATTATTCGATGCGCAACGTTACTCGCGAGCTGGAGCCGACCGTAGTAGTAGAGCCAACGTCGACAGTCGTTTCGCTGACAAGTAGAGGCATCGCTCGATGACCCGACGCGATAGCGTTCTTAAGTGGTCGCGCCGCGTAACCAGTCGGACAAGACTACGCTTCCGACTTCATTCGACTCTGCATATTTTTTGCGATACGCGATGACGCTTGGGACGATATCGGGAGACCCGTTGGGTAAAGAAGCGCGTATCGTTTAGAATCCGAAATTCGTAGAAATAACTTATTCATCTTGATATACGCTAATATCGAGGGTAATATTGTACGAGATCAAGATCCATACGGGAGCAACCGTGGAACAACCTGAGCATATTTCAAAGACGGAGAGAAGGAACGAATAATGGCGCTCATGGGAAGAAGAACAGTACGTGGCTCGCCGCGTACGATATAGCCGGGACATAATGGTCGGGGTAGCTAGGTTGGTGGGGTTAGCGCGGGGGTAGGAGGCTACAGAGATCGGTACAAAGCTCGCTAATGGACGTCCATTGCTCCCGTCAAAGATACGTCTACTTATCAGCTTAATGCGCACGCATATACTTAAAACAACGGAAACAAATAGTAGGGAGGGGACGAAAAGGAATCGGGAACAACGCGTCACGGTAACGCCGCGTCAACTCGATCGGATGAAAATTGTTAATCGCGTAATTGAAATGTTTACTGCGAACGCCACGCGCTGGCGAACCGATGAAAAACTGAGAATTGATCGCGCCGCTGTAGACGTTGCGCCTATTCCTTTTGGCGATTTCGTGGTTGGAACAAGACGTCTGATAATCGCGGGGGGATATCAAGAGTCAATCGGGGAAAGAATATTCTTTGAAACTTGATTGCCGGCGGAAGCAAAGTGATTCGTCGGCGGGGAAAGACGGGAAACGGGGTAGGAAGAAAGGCACGGCAAACAGGAGAGCGAGAGGGAGGAGAGTGTCTTGCTCGAAATCCCCGAGAACGATGGCAAAACAGCGTCACGGCGAAAGGGGAAAAGGGAAAGAGACGGCGACGCGGGCGCGGAAGGAAGAGGCTAGAGAACGCAGCGAAGCCCGCGCACGGATGCTGCGTGCTTCTCCATTTTGTCTTAACGTGGTGTATGCGGTTGCTAGGCAACAGCCCTTACGCTCCATTCATATATAATTCAGCAGCCAATGCGGGCCACGCGAGTCCGCACCCTCGCTCAGTCATTCGGTTCCGCTCCGCTCTGTGAAACGCTGAAACAGTGGCTCCCGCGGTTATACGGTGCACGCAGCTTCGCGTGCACGCATATTCCTTCGCCTTCCTCCGTCTGGCCACCGTTCCCTCCCTCCCCTGTTCGTCCAACCGCTCCTGCTTATTTCACCGTTAACTTGCCTTTACGATGCGATCCAACCCCCGAGCACCCCTCGTATCGCCAACAGCGTTCACGGTCTTGCTTTATGCACTTTTCCATAGTTTACAATCTTAGACGATACCTCGTTCCCATCGCGTAGTCGTACGCGTAGAGGTACGCGTGCACCGTCCTCGATCTCTTTTCATTAAACGGCATTAAAACGATCGCGCCGTTCGATCAACCAGGATTTGGCGATCATCGGACAAGAGATGACGTTGGAAGCGGCTTAAGTCGCTGTCAAAACTGCTCGAAAAAATCATCGCGAGTATACCATTTTGTCATTTTTTTCTCGGTAAATCGCAGTGAACTCCGCGCTCGGTACCGAGGGCAGAGTCGCATGGTAAAAACGTGATGGGGGACGTACCGCGACGGGTGACAGAAAGGATCGCCGCGCGACGGTGCGACGACGGCAGGGTCCCGATACCGATGAAACCCGTTCGAAAAAGACTTTAATCCGAGCGTCAACAGAGGTATTACCGCGCATCGGTGGCCCGACTCTTCTCATCCCTTCATATTCCCACTTCAGCTCCCTTTAGCCCCAGCCATCGGCCACGGTACTATAGAGGCTAGCGAGCGAAGCGAGGAGTTGCCGTCCCCAGCTCGCTCGCCTCATGCCGTATTCATGGTTCATTATCATAGCGAATCATGGTCCATCAGCTTTTGATTGTCCGCCAGCGTTGTTAGTCCTAACTAATGCGACTGCAGTGACCACGATACCGAGGACGTCCGGAATGTTGTATTAGAGGATAAGCATCGTCCTTCCCTCGCGATTATTACGTCTTTCCACCGGGCAGCAGTCTTCCTTTTTAATTAAACCGCGCGTACGCCTGTCCGTTTTCGCTTCCTTTTCGACCCATGAAACTTTTTCCCGTCGCCGAATTATTCGCTCCGTTTCCCACGGAGGACGCGCGACGGCCAGAGGAGCTACTGACCACGGTCCAGTACTTCTACGCGTTTCACGAGGGATTTAAACGGATTTTTGAACGGTTTTACAATGCCGACTCCGCGTCCTCTTGTCTCAGAGGAGTGCTTCGGATTTAAAGGTCTGCCCTGGACGCGCGCGATACATTCGCAATCTCCAGTTTGCGATTCGCTCAGAGGACAACTTGCTTTTTATCAAATAACAAGAGCCATTTACATCGTATATTCTTCTGATTTCGCTGGAATACGGATCGTGCGGGTTTAGAAACAGGATCTGCTTTAATATGTGAGATGCGCCTTCGGTATCTCGTTCGATAAAAGGATGTTGCCATAAAATCAAACAGAAAGTTTTCTTTGCCTCGATACATTATGCCACACATGCTACGTGCATTATTCCAATGATAACCGACTTACTTTATTCCCACCGGAGGCTCGACTCACGTGCACACTTTTACGTCCTCCCGCTGCTATCAACGTTACTGTTAATTGATCTCGTCGAGAACGACACTAGAAACGATAATATGACAGCGACCCCGTTCGTTGTACGTAAATTGCCTGATCGTCTCGTGTGCGCTTAGAATTATTTTCGGTGCCTCTGGCAGCAACATTTTCGAACGACGCAGCGGTGCGAAGAAAATGTCGATGATATGCCACGTGGTGTACCGTGCGAAGTCTCCGGTTAGGCGATCTAACTAAGTTGGCACCTCGAACGGACGCCAAACGACCTTTTCCTCTCTGTCTCCCATCACTGCACCTTGACTCCTGCTCGACCACAGTTTCGCATTAAGTATTCAACGTTGAACCCAATTTGCGTGCAAGGATCGTTCTGCGAAACTGAGACCGCGGTACTATTTCGAATTCGACGAACACCGAAGAAAGAGCAGTCCCGGACGGTCCTTTTTGGAAACCGGCCGCCGTTTGTTACCGATGCCAGACAAAGGGTATCGGAAAATTCCGTTAGTGATATCGACCGAGTCTTTTTTTCGGGGCCGAGAAACGGAAGCAAATTTTCCAAACCGCTACCTCTAATTATACTTTCTCGATGATTCGATTCTACCGGCGAGAAGATCTCGTTGCATCCTTAAAGTTTGGATCGGGACGTTTCAGGAAGTCTATAAGGAGCGCGAGATATTTTTAATTTGTTCAAGAGAATAATTAAAAGTTAGCCGAAGAATAGAATCGCTATCGAATTCCGTTATAAGTTTACGTATGAGAAACAGTCGCGGTTGCCTTTAATAATAATGCGGGAGCCAGGATATTTTTATACGCGGTGCATTATTTTGTCGCGGCAACTATTTATTTATCAGCTACAGTTTTTCTATTTATCATTTATCAGTAGATTCCACAGACCGTCGGAACAGTCCGGTATATTTAAAAAAGTTTCCTTTTTATCGCACGTACACACGGAGGATAAACGTGTTCACTTTTTCTAAAAATGATCTGCTCATCACGCATTCTATGCGTAAAGTAACGATCGAACACCTTCCACCATTTGGAATGATATCCAGCTGCAATTTTAGTCTGATTCCTGATGCGGGAGGGTTCGAGCTGGGATTTTCCACGTTCATCCCACTCGAATCTGCGCTCGAAGAACATCCCTAATGGGAACAGGCAATGGGTTGGGATGGGTTGACAATCCTCTAATTACTTTAAAGTAGTTTTCGATTCTCCGAGCACCGTCACGGTTATCGGAGGGTTGCAAGCCAGAATTCACAGTCTCCATCCCGACAAGTCTATCTCGATACCTCGGCTCTACGCTTGAAATCACGATACCTCGTCGTTATATTCCCAATAGATAGAAACAAATAATCGGACATTTGAGGAACGTGCGAAACGAAATGTAGATGTTTGATGAGAAAAATCGATGTTAACATTTTGATCGAAAAGCCAGCGGTCACAATACGTACATATATCACTAGCAGTGGACAGAAATCCGTTTGAACGCGAGGAATATCATTGTTCTCCGCGTAATTGCCGTATGCAGTTATTCGGTTTTCGAGATGCGGTCGCTGTGTAAATTTCTGTTTAACGGGATCATAAAGGTGTGACAAGAAATGAGTTCCGAGACCTTGACTTAAATGGAGGCGAGCGTACGGGTAGTTGCCGCTACTCGTTGATTATTTATTCAAAGGGTATTACGGGCTCCGCTAATTATAATTTATATCGTGGCAGTAACAACATCACATCGACTATACAGCTTCAGATGTGTCGGCATATACGCGAAAGTGCTAGGAAAACTTTAGGAACACCGCGCACGTTGGTTGCACCTTTGTTTATGAATATCTCATCGCATTTTATACATTCATTCCGCGTGGTAAATTTGAAACGACAAAATTTCCATATTTCCCGAAAACTCTTACATTTTTATTTTGTCCTCAACCTATTACTAATACAATTGTTCGGCGACGCGTTCAAACTTTCAAACTCTCCGCTCGGGTCGGTGCGTGCTCTTTAATCTTCTCGCCGAGCCACGTTCATGAAGTGACGCGGCGCTCGACTCGGTGGCTACTTGAGCGCGATACTCGCGGATAAGCAAAAGAGCCGAACAAATTCGGCGCCGGCCGGGAACACGAAAATCAGTCTCGACGTGCAGCTTGATTTCGATCGAAACCCCCCGGCCCACCCCCCACAGGTAGACACAGAGAATGTGACAGGCACGAGAGCCAGGAGCATGTACAGCCAATCAGCGGTTTTTCCTAGACTGGCTGTCATTCAGTCAGCCAAGTGGAAGGACAGGAACGGCTTGTGGTTCGGCTTTGGCATTATTCATTATGCAGCTCACAACACGCCGTCACCTGCCACCGCAATTCCTGCATACACAGCCAGCCCGCCATTGACCACATACACGCGTGTTGCCTTGTATGCCCGCGTACGTGTACGCCTCCTCGCCGAGTTATATTAGCCGAGTCTGGCAACAATTTTTCCGGGCAACGATGCTACTTTGATTCCCCGGCGCAGAATCGCGGTCGAAATTTATTATCCATGAGCCCCGGCCAGGAAATGGGTAAACAACCTACTTGTAAGATTCTTGTAACAGGAGATTCGCCGTTTTGAAAACTAGACTAGAATTTAGGACGTCGGACGTAGAATCTTGATCCGATAACTAGCGCAACGATCGCGTACGGGATATGAAAATTCAATTATTAGAGTAAACTAATATTTTTCGACGCTCTATTTGTGATCATGCGTTATACATATTTGAAAGAGTAAGAATGTTTAGAGAACAAGAATTTCGGGCAGGGGCCCGTGACTGAGTGGCAGCTGTCATCGTGTTTTCACGAACAGTATCAGGGGTGTGAGCGTTTTAAAGGGTGACCAACGGTTGACAAGAGAAAAGTTTTAAGCCAAAATAGATCGACGAGTCATTGAAGCGCAAAAATTGTTACATTAAAACAAAATAACATCATTTCTATCCTTTTATTTCCCGAAAATTTTAATTTTTTTGAAATTTGGAGGAGTACCCCTATAAATTTTCACGATTTTTCTGTTTCTCGGGATCTAATGCATGAACAATTCTGATAACTTTGTCACTCTTCATTCTCGTTTCCATTTGGGCCACAGAATATGATCCTAAAATATTGTCCACTTGTAGGTTTACACCCTGTATAGTGTAAATTCGATTGAATCAAGCTGAAATGATTAGGGAACCAGTCCGCGTTCCGAGCAACCTAGTCCTCCTGTAAACCGTGGTCTCGCGCCGTCTCTCGACAGGCATCAGAGTAACGGATCTTGGCCCGGCTGAAATCGACTACATCACAATTTACCGTAAGCTGATTGACGTATGAAAGAATGGTAAGCCATAGAACGGATAGGAGGAGGGCCCCGGGGGTAGAACGGATAATAGATAGGAGCCACCGGCCGGATTGGTGGCACGTAGCTTCCGCCACTGACAGCGGCTCCCCGTTCACGATTCCAGTGGCAATATGTTTATACTAGACTGATAATGAATTCATGCTGTGCACGGGGCCAAGCTACTTGTGAACAGGTTGCAGCAGCATTACAGATCGGATCGGCGCAGATGCTCTTTTGTCGGCAGATGAGCGAGAGCCCAGGGGATAGCGGTGGATGATATCAGATCTGTCGGGGTCGAACGCAAGAATCGGGGGAATCGAAAGATCTCTTCGTGTGTGTTCGACCACCGTTAGCGTGACTGAAGCCGCGTGTGTACATGTAGAGACGCAACCGGGTGATCCCACGAGTCCCAACGGGGGACCATCCTCGAGGCTTAATGACAATTCTGACTATTCTATACCGCTCAAACGCTCGTTTGCGCTTGTTTGTATGTATTATGATCATTTGCAGTTAAGCCGACGCTGCGCTCGAGCTTACGCCCCGCGTATCGATAGCCCGCGATTCGCGATCTCCCCCGGGTGGCACGAGAACGTAAATACGAGCGTAGATCTTTCTATCGAGAGAAATTATGTACTCCGTCGAGTCAAGAAAGAGATGATAAGAAAGAACGAGGACGCCTTGAGCGTGTTCACTTGCCAAGTATGATAGAGATAACTGAGAAGAGTGTGGACGTGAAACAATGATTTGGAGTTTCCGATGTTTTCCATTAAAAATATTTAAAATTACAGAATCGAATTAACACTTAATTTGAAGACTAAATTTGACATATTCTTATGAAGTTAGTGGAACAAAATTATCTCATCGAAACGAACTTGATAGGAATTGTACTGGTTGTTGGTAAGACCATCACCGTCGGTCGCACACCACGTATTCTATACTTCCATCAATTGTTACTAGCTCAGATTTGAAAATACGAATGAAATAGATAGAGGATAAGTGTGATTAAAAATGTTTGAAGATATTCAAGGAATGTCGAGTTAAAAAATATTAGTTCGAGTACCTAAAATATATTTCCATTGTCATACATCGTAAATTGTATTTCCATAAATATATGCATAAGCATTAGTATACGATGATGCATCTTACATAGATCTCTTCTGAACGTTTCAAAAATAAATTGCATCTATATGTTTTAGTGACACTATAAAAGTTTAATACTCAAGAGTGATAAAATAATAAATTTTTAATTTAAATTCATTCTCTCCTCGTACAATTGTATCAGTTCTTCTTTCGATATATAATCCCATTTATGGTTAAATTCTTCTTCGGTAGGTAGCACATCCTTCACGAGATCCACAAACTTTTCCATTGGACAAGTTTCTTCGCATCCGTCTATTCTGTACGTGTTTAACTTCTCGTCTCCCCAAAGCAGTATCTGGAAAGCAAAATAATATAATTAATTTTCAAGTGCAACAAGCAAGTCATTCAGCCTGAATGTATAAAAATAAACGAATAGGTTTATACATTATAAAAGTAGCCGCTTTGATACGAGCATTATCATCAATCGTACTTCGAATAATAACACCAATTGCTTAACACGTTACACGTCATATTGATAAATTATCATGAATTATTACCCTGATATAATGTTGGCCGTTTTGATCTTTCAATTTCTCGCATATAATCGCACACCCGTAAGGCGGTATTTCCGGTTCCGTGAAATTGAACAGCTTCGCGACGGCAGCGATATTTACTTCGTGTCCACTGTACAGATAGATTTTCCTTGGCCTCTCACGCTCCTCGTTCGCTCTGATGTTCTCAATGAACCGCTTAACAATCGCGCCGCCGTTCAGTCGTTTCATAAAAGGTGTGTGCGAACGAATGGCATATTCGATCTTCACGATATCTTGAAGCTTCTCGTATATCTCGTCGGTGAACCAATCGGGGAGCGGAAGATTCATAGTTCTCTGCGGGATTACCATAATTGATTCCAATTCATGGAAAGTGATTGTTATAACGCGTACTCTCTGATAGATACCCGCGCTACGAGTTGATTATATATTTCATATGCTTGATTTGTCCTTGTTATATCCAAACCGGTCTTTTCGCTTAGATACTTGAACAGTTCTCTGTAAGGCGATACTATTTTAAGAATCTCCTCGGAATTTCTTACTTCCTCCATCGCTTCCAGGTACCTACGAAAATTTACGTGATAGAAACCGTCCCGCAGTTTCGAATTACTAATAAGTAAGCTCACAACGGGGAGTAGTCCGGTTTCATTAAATCGTCTACTTTCTCCGGCATGTAACACGTCGGTATAGGCATCCAGGATAAATTCGCGTTCCACATTTGACTCTCAGCCGGATGATAGAGGCCGGCCAGTACCAATTGAAGAGACATTTTCGTTCGGTCGTGATCCGAACTGTAAGCGTAGACGTCCGAAGGATGATAAATACTTCCCAAAAATTTGTCGTACCGTTCCCTCAACATCCTCCCTATCCGATACTCCCTTATTTTTCCTTCCTGGAAATAAATTACCGTGACTCATTCGTTTTCCGAGTCCATCGTTATGTAGCAATAATTACTGCTTACGTTGGTCAGTTGAGCAAGACCCCATGGCTCGTAAGCGGTTTCATTCAACGTGTCGGTTGGCCACATTTCTTTCAAACGCGGCGTTCTCTCTCCATGCCTGAATAGCTGGTAAAATTCGGAGAAATTACGGAGAGGAATCCTAAACCTCGATGCCTAGATCCTCTCTTATCTTTATCTCTTTTATTACTTCTCTAGACGCGTATAAAAATGCGATGCGCGCAGCTGACAGCGAAGTTTACACGATCGTAAAACGGGCGATAAGCTCCGATTCGATGAATCAATAATACAAATAAATGCGCGAGGTGTCGATCGTTCGTTCACGTTCATTTACTCGTTCAAGCTGACGTTAATGGATATAATTATATGACATTCGTACTCACCACCTGCACCAATTCTACTTCAAGCTCCGTGTTCGCCACTTGAAAATATAAACCTATCATAAGAATAGTTGTGAGTGATTGTACGCGAGACATATTAGAGAGAAAAAAATAGGCAACTAAGCCGTGAAATTTAAAATAACTGCGCTTGAATCGGTTCGCCATAGAGGCCGTAACTGGAACTATTTTTAAATGACGCGAGCGGACTGTTAAATACCCATGTCTTTTATCATTCCAGTTGCTTCACTGGTTGTTTCCACTACTGGCGTACGTCGTTAATTAATTTCACTTGATCATAACAGAAATGATCGAAAGAAACAATTAGATAATACGATCAACAATAAACTAACAGAGATCGTCAAAATATCTGTTTAAGTACTAATACAAATTATTTGTTTGTTAAAGAAAAATTGACAACCGTTAACGGAAAGGTAAAAGTATCTTGAATGAAGTGTCAAGAAAGACTGGCAAATTATATTTAAAAAATTACGCACGATACACTATAACCGAACGGATCACTATTTATCGGTATGCAGATATCGTTATCTACTCGAGGGATTGACAAAAATGCCGTGAAGTAAGTGCCTATCTAAGCAAGAACGAGCAAGCAAATAGAAAACAACCGCATACTATTGTAATATGCTTAGATAATTGTCCAGAACAAACGCGTGAACGTACTGTTGTGGAACTGATGAAAACGTGGATTTGAGAGTGATCAGACGTATGCGGAGGTGTTGCATCAGAAAATGAAACGTGGCGATAAAAGCTGTTGAAATGCGTTCGTTTATATTCTATAATAAAAAATTGTATTGTAAACAGATCGAATCACTCGCGGCAGTAACAGGGATCGAAGAACGCGTTGGAACGAGCACTGCACTGCACGTGTAGCGAGTCCGCGTGTGACAGTCGAATGTTAGTAACAGCACGTACAATTTGTATCGGGCGAGAATGAAAATTACGTAATCGTAAAGCAACACTGTTGTTCGACGAAACGTGCGTTGTACGCCGGAGCAAAAATTAGATTCTATAAATATTGCGGCGGGTCGGTTGTATTTTACGTACTCATATCGACGCGTGGACTTGACTCCTGAGATCGAGCGTGCTCAGATGCCGTTACTCGACGGTTAGAGGACTGTTCGGTAATAATTGTCGCGAGTAATAATAACCCGTTGAGCCGCAAAATGCGATCTTCAGCCCACCTTGTTAATCTACCGCGTAACGTAATAATTGGAAGGACTTTGATCGTACCCGCGAACAATTGATATCTTCAAACCGCGATGACTGTCGCTGATTTTAACTATTACGAATATTTTAATACTGAATTTGTACGTACTATCTCTAATTGATAATTATACGTTCAACGGAATGTTCAATAAGAATCAGAAAGGGAAGGACGATTCTCGTGTAATTGTCCTCTTACCGTTTAATCTGATCGTAGAAAAGATATACATGTACGTAAGGCAAAATACAAACTGCCTGCTAAAACTGCTGTTTATTTTTAAATTCCTAGTAGAAAAAATTGATTGAGACAAAAGCATGATCGTATACATAAATTGTTAATTAACTACTTGTTGCTGAACGAATGTGCATTATTTCGATTCGATTCGAGCGCGCTTTGCGTCGAGGTGGCGCTGCTTGTCGCGCGCCCGTCAGCGCCCGATCGAATCGGAGTTGCAAGTGTGTGTGTGTGTGTGTGTGTGTGTCTGTTCAAGCGTCGGTGGCCCGCTTTCCTTCGAGTTAATGAAGATGAATCGTGATTTCGTTGCAATTAATAAGATCAGTACTTACTAAGTGATCCCGTATGCGCATGTAATTGAAATCTATTAGTCAGGCAAGATTAATCTAGAGACCTGGTAGTAAAAAGGTGATGCGAACGTATGGGTTATAGTCTACAGGTATTTACATCCAATTTCATGTGTATTCTCTTTAAAGTAACAATTAAACTGACGGAATTCGAAAAATAGCCATATCAGAAGGATGTGCATAAACGATTAGCTAAATTATATCCTTCCCATTAGCTTGATATCGTTTCTCACGATGAATTCGTATCTTGGCGCCTTAAAATCGAACTCAACTATCTTGCAGGCGCCATGTTGCGACAATACGCGTAGTTGATATTCGAAAACCGCGTGTACTGTACGCGTCGCGAATAAAAGTTGAAATATTTAAGTAATTGTTTCAATTAAAACGATCTTTCGCGTTTGACACAGTGTTTGTGAGCCGTCGGTTTCTCCTGCCTTCTGAAGCGTACACTTTTTTGGTACTTATTCGCTGGATTCTCATCCCGAGGCATGGAAACTTTGGTTCGCCGATTATCAAGGTAGGAACAAAGATAAGTTATTCGTTCGTAATTCTTTCTGCATTTATTCCAGACACGATTTGACATGATTAAAGTGAATACCATCGAGAAAGTTTGCGTTTCATATACGTATCTATTAAGAAATTTGATTTTAAAATGTTCCTGTATACACGGAAGAACACAGTGACTCGGCTTCAGTTTTATTTTTTAATATCGTTTTAAATCCGTTGCACAGTTCTTACAGTTTTACTCGTATAAATTATACAATCCCATTAAACGACGTATATGAACTGCAACAATTCCCATATATACCGTGTTATACATATACCGTGCACACTATACGACTGTGTGCGCAATTATGCACACATATGTATACATTTGCATGTATACTAACATTAAATAGTGAGCTTTAATTCTATTGAATTTGATTGCCATTATAATTTTTTCATGCCAACAAACGTTGTGCATTAAACAGTGCTCTGCTGTTTGTATTTTTAAGAAACAAGCAGAGTTTTAATTAAGAGGTATTTAACCTAAATGGAATATGAGAGAGGAAAAGGATAGTTTGAACAAAATTTTAGTCTACACCTTTGTTAACCGGTTAACTATTAATCGTGATTGAAATGCGCAGCATAGACTAAAATTTGTAGTAGCGAAATGTATTTACATGTATGTACGATTATGCTTAGATGCAATATTGTATGAATTTTCGTACTCACACTTTCGTACACAGCATTGTAGAGTGCTTGAAATTCTGCATTGAATTGATTTGTACATATACAATAGTATAGGTTACGTTATAAGGGATCACGTTAATACCGGCAAATGTGATATTAAATAGCGGTGCTATTAGGAGAAGCTTCCATTTAACAGATGTAAAGTGTTAAGAAAAAGGGGTTGATTATGTTCTAACCAGTTTGTACATTTTAACCGTTGGTCTGAACGGTGAATTGGTTCTTAACCTCTAAGGTTACATATTACCGTTTGGACATATACATGTTATTTACTGGAGATTCGTTTTTCTTTTTGATATAACAATGAAATGCATTCGTACGATTGTTATACACAGCGAAAAATATATCGTTGCATATGATACATCATTGTGCTCGTTTGCACGCGAGAATACAGTCAACAATTGAGAAGCATACGGTTTTAATAGTGTTTTAATTTCATATTGTATGCTTCGTATCGTTGGTGATAATTAAATATCCGTGAAAAAATGTCTGTAAAAAAGAAGCCTGAGGCACAAGTCCCAGCCGAGGAGAGCGACTTGTTGTCAATTAGGCCGCTCGGAGCTGGGCAAGAAGTAGGCAGATCCTGCATAATGTTAGAGTTTAAAGGAAAGAAGATAATGTTAGACTGTGGCATTCATCCTGGCCTGTCGGGCATGGATGCTCTGCCTTTTGTGGATCTAGTAGAAGCGGACGAGATCGATCTGCTGCTAATTTCTCATTTTCATTTGGATCATTGCGGAGCTTTGCCATGGTTCTTGCAGAAGACAAGTTTCAAAGGAAGATGCTTCATGACTCACGCCACTAAAGCTATTTACCGATGGCTCCTGTCCGATTACATTAAAGTGAGTAACATCGCAACGGAGCAGATGTTGTACACAGAATCCGATCTGGAGACAAGTATGGACAAAATAGAAACTATCAACTTCCACGAAGAGAAAGACGTGTTCGGGATAAAATTCTGGGCCTATAACGCTGGCCACGTTTTAGGAGCTGCTATGTTCATGATAGAAATAGCAGGTGTTAAAATTTTATATACTGGTGACTTCAGTCGTCAAGAGGACAGGCACTTGATGGCCGCAGAAATTCCAAATATTCATCCAGACGTTTTGATCACTGAATCTACTTATGGGACACACATACACGAAAAGAGAGAGGATCGTGAAGGAAGATTTACAAATTTGGTTCATGAGATCGTTAACAGAGGCGGGAGGTGTTTAATACCAGTGTTTGCATTGGGTAGAGCACAAGAACTTCTTCTGATTTTGGATGAATACTGGAGCCAGCATCCTAAACTTCATGAAATTCCTATATATTATGCCTCCTCTTTAGCCAAGAAGTGCATGGCCGTTTATCAAACTTACGTGAATGCGATGAACGACAAGATCAGGAGGCAAATAGCCATTAACAATCCTTTTGTGTTTAAACACATTTCGAATTTAAAAGGAATCGATCATTTTGAAGATATCGGACCGTGCGTAGTAATGGCTTCTCCAGGTATGATGCAAAGCGGTCTGTCACGAGAATTGTTCGAATCTTGGTGTACCGATGCTAAAAACGGAGTCATAATCGCTGGCTACTGCGTGGAGGGAACGCTGGCAAAAACTATTCTATCGGAACCTGAGGAGATCACAACGATGAGCGGACAGAAGTTACCATTAAAGATGTCCGTCGACTATATATCATTTTCAGCGCATACAGACTATCAACAGACATCGGAATTCATACGTATTTTGAAACCACCTCACGTCGTACTCGTACATGGAGAACAGAACGAAATGGGAAGATTAAAAGCTGCCTTGCAAAGAGAATACGAGGATGATCCCAACACAACGATGGAAATACACAATCCTAGAAACACAGTGGCCGTGGAACTATATTTTAGAGGAGAGAAAACTGCGAAAGTAATGGGAACGTTAGCGATGGAAACACCGAGAACTGGACAAACGTTGTCCGGAGTTTTAGTTAAAAGGAACTTCAATTACCACATGTTAGCACCTTGCGATTTATCCAAGTACACCGATATGAGCATGAGCCAAGTTATTCAAAGGCAGAGCGTGTACTTCTCAGCATCGTTACCGGTTTTAAAACATCTTCTGACACAAATTGCCGGGAATCTGGAGATGGTAGATGACAAGAAGCTACGTATATTTAAGAACGTCGATCTCACCATTGACGGGAAGATCGTAACTATGGAATGGATCGCAACACCTGTGAACGATATGTACGCGGATTCCGTGTTGACTGCGATACTGCAAGCCGAGATGATGGAACAACCACCGAAAGTGTTAGCCGCGCCCACGAAAATGGACAGGATGCATTTCAAAGAGTGTCTGATAGAAATGTTGCAAGAAATGTTTGGGGAGGACTCTGTTCCCAAGATCTTTAAAGGGGAGAAACTGTATGTGACAGTTGATGGGAAGAAAGCGCATATAGATTTGTTAAATTTAGAGGTAACTTGTAAGGAAGATGAGACTTTTCAACAAATAGTACAAACTGCAGTAACAAAGTTACATCAGTCGCTCGCGCCTCCCTGTGATACGATTTGAGAGTAAACTTAAAAGTTTCATTGTGTGTTTTGATAGAAATTTAAAAAAGGACAGAGAACGTTTAAATTACTTGTACAATTCACGATGGGACATTACACGACCACGTGCGGCGGGTTTCATTATAAGAAGTTGTTATATAGTGTCCTGGATTTACGGTAATCAATAATTTTTTATAACGATGTCTCTAAAATAAAATAGTTCGTTTATTCCTTCAACGTTAATAACCTTTAAAACAAACGTTGTGCATTAAACAGTGCTCTGCTGTTTGTATTTTTAAGAAACAAGCAGAGTTTTAATTAAGAGGTATTTAACCTAAATGGAATATGAGAGAGGAAAAGGATAGTTTGAACAAAATTTTAGTCTACACCTTTGTTAACCGGTTAACTATTAATCGTGATTGAAATGCGCAGCATAGACTAAAATTTGTAGTAGCGAAATGTATTTACATGTATGTACGATTATGCTTAGATGCAATATTGTATGAATTTTCGTACTCACACTTTCGTACACAGCATTGTAGAGTGCTTGAAATTCTGCATTGAATTGATTTGTACATATACAATAGTATAGGTTACGTTATAAGGGATCACGTTAATACCGGCAAATGTGATATTAAATAGCGGTGCTATTAGGAGAAGCTTCCATTTAACAGATGTAAAGTGTTAAGAAAAAGAGGTTGATTATGTTCTAACCAGTTTGTACATTTTAACCGTTGGTCTGAACGGTGAATTGGTTCTTAACCTCTAAGGTTACATATTACCGTTTGGACATATACATGTTATTTACTGGAGATTCGTTTTTCTTTTTGATATAACAATGAAATGCATTCGTACGATTGTTATACACAGCGAAAAATATATCGTTGCATATGATACATCATTGTGCTCGTTTGCACGCGAGAATACAGTCAACAATTGAGAAGCATACGGTTTTAATAGTGTTTTAATTTCATATTGTATGCCTCGTATCGTTGGTGATAATTAAATATCCGTGAAAAAATGTCTGTAAAAAAGAAGCCTGAGGCACAAGTCCCAGCCGAGGAGAGCGACTTGTTGTCAATTAGGCCGCTCGGAGCTGGGCAAGAAGTAGGCAGATCCTGCATAATGTTAGAGTTTAAAGGAAAGAAGATAATGTTAGACTGTGGCATTCATCCTGGCCTGTCGGGCATGGATGCTCTGCCTTTTGTGGATCTAGTAGAAGCGGACGAGATCGATCTGCTGCTAATTTCTCATTTTCATTTGGATCATTGCGGAGCTTTGCCATGGTTCTTGCAGAAGACAAGTTTCAAAGGAAGATGCTTCATGACTCACGCCACTAAAGCTATTTACCGATGGCTCCTGTCCGATTACATTAAAGTGAGTAACATCGCAACGGAGCAGATGTTGTACACAGAGTCCGATCTGGAGACAAGTATGGACAAAATAGAAACTATCAACTTCCACGAAGAGAAAGACGTATTCGGGATAAAATTCTGGGCCTATAACGCTGGCCACGTTTTAGGAGCTGCTATGTTCATGATAGAAATAGCAGGTGTTAAAATTTTATATACTGGTGACTTCAGTCGTCAAGAGGACAGGCACTTGATGGCCGCAGAAATTCCAAATATTCATCCAGACGTTTTGATCACTGAATCTACTTATGGGACACACATACACGAAAAGAGAGAGGATCGTGAAGGAAGATTTACAAATTTGGTTCATGAGATCGTTAACAGAGGCGGGAGGTGTTTAATACCAGTGTTTGCATTGGGTAGAGCACAAGAACTTCTTCTGATTTTGGATGAATACTGGAGCCAGCATCCTAAACTTCATGAAATTCCTATATATTATGCCTCCTCTTTAGCCAAGAAGTGCATGGCCGTTTATCAAACTTACGTGAATGCGATGAACGACAAGATCAGGAGGCAAATAGCCATTAACAATCCTTTTGTGTTTAAACACATTTCGAATTTAAAAGGAATCGATCATTTTGAAGATATCGGACCGTGCGTAGTAATGGCTTCTCCAGGTATGATGCAAAGCGGTCTGTCACGAGAATTGTTCGAATCTTGGTGCACCGATGCTAAAAACGGAGTCATAATCGCTGGCTACTGCGTGGAGGGAACGCTGGCAAAAACTATTCTATCGGAACCTGAGGAGATCACAACGATGAGCGGACAGAAGTTACCATTAAAGATGTCCGTCGACTATATATCATTTTCAGCGCATACAGACTATCAACAGACATCGGAATTCATACGTATTTTGAAACCACCTCACGTCGTACTCGTACATGGAGAACAGAACGAAATGGGAAGATTAAAAGCTGCCTTGCAAAGAGAATACGAGGATGATCCCAACACAACGATGGAAATACACAATCCTAGAAACACAGTGGCCGTGGAACTATATTTTAGAGGAGAGAAAACTGCGAAAGTAATGGGAACGTTAGCGATGGAAACACCGAGAACTGGACAAACGTTGTCCGGAGTTTTAGTTAAAAGGAACTTCAATTACCACATGTTAGCACCTTGCGATTTATCCAAGTACACCGATATGAGCATGAGCCAAGTTATTCAAAGGCAGAGCGTGTACTTCTCAGCATCGTTACCGGTTTTAAAACATCTTCTGACACAAATTGCCGGGAATCTGGAGATGGTAGATGACAAGAAGCTACGTATATTTAAGAACGTCGATCTCACCATTGACGGGAAGATCGTAACTATGGAATGGATCGCAACACCTGTGAACGATATGTACGCGGATTCCGTGTTGACTGCGATACTGCAAGCCGAGATGATGGAACAACCACCGAAAGTGTTAGCCGCGCCCACGAAAATGGACAGGATGCATTTCAAAGAGTGTCTGATAGAAATGTTGCAAGAAATGTTTGGGGAGGACTCTGTCCCCAAGATCTTTAAAGGGGAGAAACTGTATGTGACAGTTGATGGGAAGAAAGCGCATATAGATTTGTTAAATTTAGAGGTAACTTGTAAGGAAGATGAGACTTTTCAACAAATAGTACAAACTGCAGTAACAAAGTTACATCAGTCGCTCGCGCCTCCCTGTGATACGATTTGAGAGTAAACTTAAAAGTTTCATTGTGTGTTTTGATAGAAATTTAAAAAAGGACAGAGAACGTTTAAATTACTTGTACAATTCACGATGGGACATTACACGACCACGTGCGGCGGGTTTCATTATAAGAAGTTGTTATATAGTGTCCTGGATTTACGGTAATCAATAATTTTTTATAACGATGTCTCTAAAATAAAATAGTTCGTTTATTCCTTCAACGTTAATAACCTTTAGTTAGCATATAAGATTTTACATCATTGTGTAAAATAACTTGGTATATGTACAATTTCAATTCTTGTAAACGTATGCAAAGGCATATAAAAATGTGTGATTATTTTACATAGTAAAAATCAGTATCGATTCATTAAGTTCATTTGTAAAAGTGTACAGTTAAAACGTTTAATAACTTCGTTGATCAACAAAGAGTATATTCAGAGAGATCTCCCCATGCAGGCCCTATCTTGAGCTTTACAGGTAGTGGCACTGCGAGTTGACATACTTGTTCCATTGATTCTTTTACGATTGTCGCGACTTGTCGCAAATCGTTTATATTAACCTGCAGAAAGATTTTATTTAAAACAATTGTCTCTTTAAGCGCATAGAATACAAAACTTTGATAAATGTTAGACACGTACCTCGTACAGAAATTCATCGTGAATTTGTAATACTAAATATCCACCTCTTTGCTGCCCTTCCCGACTGGTACTTCTTAATTTGCGAGTAGACGGATTTACTGTAGGTATGACGATCGCGGAAGTTGGGAATTCATAACGCATCCTCTCTTCGATGATCACCATAGCTTTCTTGGCAATATCGGCTGCGGAGCCTTGAACCTTAGTATTCACTGCTTGACGCTCCGCTTGCGCTGCAACAATACAGAAATTTGAATAGACATATAATAAGCGAAGTGAGAAGAAAGAAATTAAAATAAAATATCTACCTCTCTCTGACGCATCGGTACTGGCTAATCCAGGAAACATTCTCCGTCTTTCCAATAGCGTTGTTACATATCCAGTTGCACGCGCTTCTTCACGTACATTATTTAACCACTTATTTACATTTGGATACGCATTCATAAAGGAATCTAAAAACTCTTTGCCTTTTTCCTCGTCCACCGATAGATTTTCGGAGAGCGTTTTCACTCCCATACCATAGATCATTCCGTAACATAATTGCTTCGTTTGCTGCCGCATTTTATTGTCGACCTGTTAACAAGATAACGTTAGATTCTTGAAATCATTTATTTATCAATATTTAAATGCAATACCTGACTTTCCGACACGTGATTCCACGTCGCAGCAATGCTCTTGAAAATATCACCCGGGTTACGCATGATATCGCACAAGATAGGGTCCCTCGAAAAATGGGCTAGTATCCTTAACTCAAGTTGACAGTAGTCAGCGGACAACATGATGTTGCCCAGTGCTGGTATAAATGCCATTCGTGCGCTTATTGTGAAACTGTTGTCCTCGGAATTAAAGTCCCTCGGTACATTTTGCAAATTTGGTTCGTGCATCGAAATTCTCCCGGTCGTAGTACACGTAAGGCAGTTACCGTGAATGCGAGAACTGCATTGAGCGATACTCAGTACCGGGTAGATGATCTGGAAACGTAATATTCATCGAACTTTCACATCGACATTATAGATCTTTTAAGATATATCTTTATATACGAAACCTTTGATTGAGTACTGCTTAGCTTTCGCCATGAAATAATGATACTGGCTAACGGATGATCAATGTGCTCCAGAACGGCTTTCTTCACGCTGATTTTTTTCCCTTTATACAAGCCTAAAACTTCTCCAACTTGTTTCGATGAGGTGAAATTGAATTTCCTCCCAGCCAATTTGTACCCTCTTTCCTCTAAAGACAACATTTCCTTTCGGATAACGGAAGACAAATCTTGCAACGCTTGCAAACAGACACCTAAACCATTCAGCTCCATACAAGCTAGTATAGTCACTGTCCTCATTTCAATTTCTAAAAATACATTTACGATTTATTTAGAGAGAATAGTTAATTAATAAGCATTGTCTGTTACCTTTAAACGTGTACAGTAGGGTCGAGTTTAATTCCTCTAATTTATCTAACAAGGACTCTGTAACGTGCCACGTTAGAACAGACTCTGCAGAAGCCCTGAATTCCCCTGGTATCACGCTCCTGATCTGCAGCCCAGGCCCTACATCGTAACATACGCCTATCTTCTTCGAAATAAAACATCCTTGCGGGAAGTATTCTGTTACTATCTCACTGAATGTGTTTTCTTGAATGTTTCCATCGTACAACCAATTCGCTATCTTCGGGTCTAGAAATTTGCAACTTGGAACGATACCGCAGCACTCGTATAAAGTTTTGAAAACTTCCTTAGTCGCGAAGCATTTTACATTTAAGAATGTGTTCGAAAGCAATTCTTTTAACAATTTGATTTGTTCCTTGCCTGAGACTTTTAAATCTGAAAATTTCCCATTGTAGGGATTACAAAACGGTCGTTCACGAGAATATAATAGAATAGAATATTTCAGTACCTTGTTCGTTTGAGAAGGAGATATAATACGCGATATTGCTGGACCAAGTGATAGCAGCACCGCATAATTTTTTATTTAGATGCACGTAGTTTTCCGGCTTTTTCGATCTCTTCCTCTTCTCGGAGGTAGTAGAGCCGATAATCTTAGTACCTATAGCATTCGCCTCATCGTTGTGGAATTGAAGGTTCAGAGCCAAGGCAATATATCGCTTCTGCGTCACTTCGCGCTTAAATAAATTAAACGTACCCCTATCACTCCCAACTTGTATGATATTCAACGTGTTCCAATCAGTCGCTTCATCCACGCTGTCCATAATTTCGTTTGCTTTCACGTTCCACGGTTTAGAGTTTAATAAAGTAGTTTTAGACTTGGGTAAAATTTTCATTGATTTTACGGGAGTCTCTTCCTCGGAATTAGAAATTACGCTGTCGATACTACAATTTTTATTGATCGACGCATCGCATGCAAGTATGTCTTTTAATCTCGTTTCGATTCTGTGTTTTTCAATTTGTATCGTTTTCGGAATAGTAATTTTATGTTCCTTGTTATCCAACGGTGATCGATCGGGAATTGTTTGCGTGAGGAACTTCTGTTTCCTCTGTGAATCTAATCTACCGCGCAGTCTGAAATTCGTAAGAGGCGAGTCCACGTTCTGCGAAGCAACGACGATATCTTCTGCGTCAGATTTGTTTGAATCTAACGAGGCTGTGCGACTTCTGTTAAAAATAAGAACGTTTGGTTTTGCTACCGGCGTGTCTTTAAATCTACGTATATGGGATATTTTTTTCATATCATCAGGTGTACCCGCAGGAATTTCATATGAACCGTCAAGTTTCTTTTTCGCCTCTGGCGTGGAGTTACTCGTCCCTGCAGATTCTACAATATTTTGGGTATTCATATTTTTTATGTTTCTGATACTAGGCCCGACTAATATACTTTGATTATTCTTATTTTTAAGTTCATTTATCTTCTCTGCCAATTTTTTTGGTTCATTCCAAGAATCATCTCTCCAAGATAGAATATTATTTTTTCCCAGGAAATCAGTTACATCTAAAGTATTTCTATTTAAATTCCTCGTACCGTCCGCTGCTTTGACATCACTGTTAATTGGTTCGTTAAATTGCGGTTTTCCATTCACTTCCTTACTCGTTGTTACTTTTTGCGATGATCTACTGTCCTCAAGTTCTGAGCATTGAAGCGAAGAATCGACGATATTCTGTTCAAGAATATCACATATTTGTGTATCGAGATTTAAACTCTCATCGAACAGGCTAGGACTTCGCGAAGTTGTAGGATTCATGGATAAACATGTGATTTTATTTGCGGCAAGTGATCCTTGCGTATCCGCCTCATTCGAAATCCTTATCTTTTTACTGGGAGCGGTATCTGTATCGTGATCATTCTGAATATTACTTCTTAATTTTTTCATGGTAAAATTGTGAATAAAGTCCTTTTTACTTGGAAAATCAATCACTGTTGCACTGTCCCCCTTTTGTTGATCGCGCAGTTTGGGACTACTCTCTTCAAAAAAGTCGAACGATAGTTTTCTCTCCGGAGAATTTGTAGCTCCTGGAATTTCCATTTGTAAAAGCTGGTTAGTAAGCCCTGTATCATCTTGCGTATTCTGGAGTTCTTCCGGCAAATTGGATTTGGGATCTTTCGAATTTATCATGATAATCTTAGACTTTTCAACCTTATGTGATTTATTCGGTGCGTTCATTTCTTTATTGGTAGAGGCAACAGTTTCTGAAATCGATTTTTCAACATGTTCAATAACACTGTCAATCGTGTCAAGTGTTCCATATTTGTGAGTCAATTCTGTATTCTTCTTATCAGTAGAATTGGCATTCTTAGCGATACTCCGATCGTCTTCGATCATGCTCTTTGCAAGCTTATTTTGAACGCTATTCTCAGCCGAACAAATTTTACTTTGTAAATGATCATCACCAATTTGTATATTAGAATTTTCTATAACTTGACGCGTGGATTCATGGATCCGCGAGTATACTTCAACGTTTGATTCATTTGTGATTACAGACTGTTCATTTGCTTTCCACGGTACATTTTGCAATCCTAGCTCTTTCTGTATTAATATGCAAAATCGTTAGGTTCACTTCAGTTTTAATGTTTCAATAATTCCTTACCTGAACTAACATTCTGGCTTCTTGAACCAACGAAACAGCAGCCTCGTGAGGCGTTAGGCCATCTTTTCCAGTGACAAACACGGTCCTCATCTTATTGCGTTTCAGTGCATCCGACTCGTGTTCACCCTCCTGTTCCTTTTCGCTGAAACGTTAACGCATGCTACATGCCGTTGAAAAATTATTAAAATCCTGAGATTATACCTCTCGAAAGGAATCGCTTTATGAAGTGCGCGTTCGACGTCGAGTTCGTTCGCAACGGCTAAATCGGCTACGGATGTGATTCCATGTTTGTACAGGCTTCTGGCGCGCAATCCATTTAACATTGGAAGACGCAACAGATCTAACAATTCTCTACAGACGCCAAACTGTAAACGCGTCTGAAACTGCGAGACTAATAATTCCATACAATCCCATCCCAGCTGCTTACAGAATTGCGTTACCATTCCTAAAATTGAAACGTGATATCAGAGATTTCGGAATATTCTTGTACAAAGCGTCGAAAGTATTACCAGCGAACGTAGAGGCAGATTGTTGTAGGCTTTGGAGAACTCCACGGCAACAGCCGTATTTGTTACAAACTGTATTAAGTGGAACCTCGCGAACCAAGTCATGTAAAGCTAAAGCGGTATAAAACCTCTTGTGTATATTGAGCTGAAACAAGTTTTACATACGATTAGTAATAAGTAACGAAGATACGCTTAAAAATGCTATATGAAGTGATTTACTGATTTTCCTGATCGCACGACGCCTCTTATAGCTGACATTAAAAATCGCTCCTCCACGCCGACCAGTTGCCCGACCCTACGTTCGCTTTCTGGTAGCTTCCTCCACAATTCGAAGAATGTCATCCAATCGATAGTCCCAATTTGACTTCCCGAATTGAGCGGTGTTACCAAGTACACGACGTGTAATTCTGTATCCAAGACGAAGCAACGTCGTGCTTTCTGTAGCGCTTCGAGCAGCAGCAGACCTTCCCTAGGTGGTACAGAGGCTGCCAAACATGCCTTACCAAAAGCTGTAGCTACCCATCTCTGACCCACCTCGGTTTTTTGCAATCTGTATAGAAGTTATATGATGCATGGATGAATTCAGAAGATCGGAACAGTTGCGAGAGCTTTATATACATACAATAAAAATTCGTTATCTATTAGAAACTTGACCGCTTCGTTCGATGGACTCTCCGAGTCATCTCTGTTGTTTAAATGAACCAAAGTAGATTTAGTGTACAATGCGAGGTCCTCCGGAGTGTAAACAGCTTCGCTAGCGATAGCTTCTAAAAGAGCTCTGATTAAAGGTTCCGGATCGTCGAGACAGGATTCTATCGGTTCCAAGGAAGCCGACAACAATGCTTCGGCTCTCTTCTGTTCACTCGGTTTACATATCAGTATACTTTCTCCTAATGTGAAGATACGGCTTCATAGTTTATTCACATATGCGAGAGTGTCTTATAGCGCATTATTTTACCTGCTGTATCCCTCCCCATTCTACCCGCACGTCCTATCATTTGTTTATAAGTAAGATTATCCAGTAATCTACCTCCGAACATTGGGGATCTAATAATTACTCTTCTAGCAGGTAAATTTACCCCACTACTTAATGTCGAGGTTGCGACAAGAACTCGCAGAGATCCAGTCCTAGAACGATTTCGACGTTCAGTTAAAATTTCTTTTATACACGAAAAATCTGCGTAATAAAAACCTGAAAGCTCCTTCTATAACATCTCGTTCGTCCATCGTGAGTCCAGCGTGATGAAAAGCTGTTCCAAATGAAACTGTATTCTTTAGCACGTTATCCAGTCCAGTGGGGCAACGTTTCAGTTGTTCCAATGTTTCCGAGATCAATTCAGGATTTAATTCCTGTCGTAAAATTTTACCTAGCTCGGTATCCTTCAGACCTAAAATCATACAAATTCTGGACCATGTAATTGCACAGGGAAGAGTGGAAAGTGAAAATCGTTGATGTACCTAATACAGAGAATGCAGCGGAAATTTGTTGAGATAGCTTCTCGCACCAACTTTTTGTTGGACAAAAAATCAGTACACTGTGTCCGTCGGACATAGTTTCGATACACAGTTGAATAATATCATCTGTGTCCGCAGTTAATTCTGGCATTGACATTAATCGTCTTACGAGGCATAATTTATTGTCGTAAATATTCTTCCCTACCTAAAAATGCAATGATCTGTACCGTATCTTTAAATACTCTTTTTTTTCTTTATATTATCAGCTACCTTGCATTGTTCATTCAGAGGCACTGGTCTGAAATCTGTTTTATATAATTCTGCATCTAACCACTTAGCTAAAAGGGATAAGTTTGGAAGTGTAGCGGACATGCCGATTAATTGTACATTAACATTATCATTTCTGCAATAAAATAATTCTAAAATTATATAATTCAACTTCTTTTTTAATATCGAATAAAAATGTTTCGCTTACTTAATGGTCATAAATTTCAATTTAGTTAAAAGTAATTCTAAAAGGTATCCGCGACTTGGATCACCCACAAGATGTAATTCGTCTATGACTACAATTCCTAGATGAGCTAATTCATTTTCTTCCATTAATCGATTTATCAAGGAATTAGCTTTTTCAATGGTTGCTATTGCAACTTGGGTCGCTCCGAATCCTCCGGGCGGCACGATTCCGCCCATAAATCCTTCTACTCGAATTCCACTATCTGATAATAAATCCTAGAAAGAGAAACACAGTCTTGAAGTTGATACTGTCTTTAATCCTCCATATTGCTCTTCAATGTATTCAAAATTTACCTGGAAGTAGTACATCTTTTCTCTGACAACAGAGACAAATGGTAGAATAAAAATCGCCTTTTTCCGTTTTTCTAAGACCGTTTTCATCATTAGAATTTCTGCTACCAACGTCTTACCAGCAGACGTTGGAGCAGAGTACACGAGATTACGGCCCTCCTCAATAACTTTATGATTTGATAAGCATTCTACTTGCCAAGCAAACATGGTAGTTACTCCTCTTGCTTCGTATCTCTGGAAAATCATCATCGTTTAACAACATGAAACAGAGCGAAGAGATTACCAAAGAGTACCTTAAGAACGTTCGTTGGCAAACCCCAGGAAGATAATTTACATCGATCTTGAGTAGGAATAATAGAAATTGATGAATTCGATACAGATGATTTTTCTATACTGTTTATAGTGGTACTATTATTAGATGATTTTTCACTGCTCGTGTCGTTTGATATAGGATTTTTGGCACTGCTACTGGTAGAATCATTTTCAGTACGTAGAAGTGACAATTCAGATGTAACAAGTTGCTCCGGTAATTTATTCAGGCTTGAAAGAGTATTAATATTTTCCTTGTTAGGTTTAGGTAACTTGTCCTTTTTCCTCAACGAAGCAGTAGTTTTTTTCTTTAATCTGCTCTTGCCTGTGCTTTGACTCTTTAATATATTAGTCAGGGTACTAGTCTTTGATTTTGAGATAGTTAATTTGAGTTTTTTGTATTCTGGATTACATCGACTCGTAGTAGATCTAGTTTCTCTATTGGGCTCATTATTATCTATATTATTCAACTCATTTAGCATCTCAGAAGAGAATATGCTATCTTTGAAATATTTATCAATGTCACTCTCATCATTAACAATATCCATGTTTTTGATCTCTGAACGTAGTTCCCAAGGTATAATATAATACTTTATTCAGAGAATTCGGTTTGTTACATCTCCTTTACATTTAATTTGATTTAATTAAAACAGCAGATTCATATTTAGTTTAATAAATAAATAAATAAGTAAATAAATAATTTAATTTCGTTGTTTGCTGATTCTGATTGAATATATGATCTTGATTATAAAATACAGTGTACAATTCATTTCATTAATAATGTTATATTACAATTGAGTGGATATACAAATCAAAGCAATATATGCATATGTTATTTACATGATTAAAATTCATATCACAGCCTCGATCCTTTAACGGATCATATAAACAGTACGTAGCGTTATGTTCAATTACATCAATCAAATTTTCGCAAAATGATTCACATGATGGATTAATTAAAGTAGGTATATGTTTAAGGATTTGTTTTCACACCATTCTGTCCACTGTTTCTGTTATAATATTAAGTAAAAGCGATAAAAGCCACAACATTGTTGGTAAACAGAATCTGGGAGATGTCTGAACGTTGGCTGTTCGACGCAGCGATACAGTGGATTGCCACAGTTGGCATGGATTGCACGTGGCAACGGTTTCATATCCTTCTACAAATTTCCCTAGAATAATTATTCTGATGTAATTTACATTTCGAAGAATAGGATTTTATATATACACTGTAGATAATTATTAGCTGTACATACAATCATTAAGGATATATTACGCGGAAAATTGTGAAATTTCATCGAACATATTTTCATATATAATTGATAATTGAAACGAACATAAATCATAAGATTTGACAAATTTTTATAGAATATAATAAAACACCTGTAAGCATTTGGAGAGATTTCCGATCGCTATATTTATAAACATAAAAACTTCCTGCGGGTGATAGACTTTGCCCTCTATCGGAGACATTCCGAACAATTTTCGAGAGATGCGGCAGCTAATAAAAATGATAGGAACATCAAAGCCGATACAAATTCATTCGTGAATTCCAATAAGATTCGCGTCGTTATCATTATTTTATAAAAATGAATACCGTTAATCCTAATAACATCGATTGGTAGTAAATTGAAATTTGAAACGGTACAATATAATAAAAATCGCGTGATACTTCAAGGTACACGCAAGCGTTATAAAGATGGAAATTTGTTATTAAAGCGTTTGAAAATTCCTGGATGAGATCAATTACAGGAGAACCGTTTATCTCTCGATTTGAATGTTACGGTCGACGTGGGGTACAAGGAATGGGATAAACGTTCATCTTCCGCGTTAAACGGACTTTCTATCAGGAAGTATCCAATATTTGATCGGCAATCAGGTGGCAGTAACACGCGTCGGCCGGTTGCATATTTATCAAAATTAGCATTCGCGATTCGATCGTGTATTTTAACGCTTTTGACGCGGAACTACCGCATCGGTAAATCTATCAAACGGACTCTTCGAGTTCTTCGGCGAGGCGCATCTGTCAGAGAGCGACAGGACAGCTAACAACGAAATAGGCGTCGGATCGAGTCTTGGTCGATTTTCATTTAAGCGGAAAGCCGCGACGTTAAAAGCAGTAATCGCGTCGGATGCGATGTCAACAAATATTTTTACGTCACGCTCGCCTGCGCTATTTTTCCGGTTAGCTTATCGAGCGATCAATTAACAAACAGAAACAGACGAACGCGATACGCGAACGAGATTTATTCGCTGTAATTTAAATCCATGTCTCTCCCCTCGCGGTAATACCCATATTTTTGTAGCCCGCCTCTCGTATCTTTGATCCGATTCGAAGGTGTCCGCGTAATGATCGTTAGCGGGTCGAGTGTGAACGGGGCCTAAACGGTGGAGCAAACACGTCGACCGAGCGGACACGCGGGTAGACAGGCGAACAGACAGAAGCTGGAGCACCTGTCCGTCCCTCCACCTCTTCGGCAGGCGGCAAAGAGGGGCCGGCACTGGGTACCTCGTGCCGCGGTTCAGTACCTCGTGCACGCTCACGTTGATAAGACCTCATTCTAATCACACGTCACCTGGCGCCGTTAGTCAGTGTGCGGACCTATCGCGCGATATCCCTCGCGACCCGCGATCATTTCGATCGCACGCATTTTCTCCAGCCTTCGCTGCCCTTTCTCTCTGCTCTCTCGCGTTTCCCGTCGCGACGGACCGGACCGACACGGTGGCGTACCCGAGTACGCGGTGGATCGCCGCGATCAAACAATTTATCCGGTCCGCTGCTCCCAGCCTCTTGCCCTCCGCGTAATTATCTCGAGCCTTCGTCGGGCACGTAGCCACGGTGTTCCGTGCGCGTCGCGCTGGATGATCTCGTGATGCGACGCGAGGACCAGCACCGCGCCTCGATATCCGCGCGAACAACGGGTCCTACGACGGCTCGCGGCAGACACGTCCTCGCGGCCGGGGAACCGATCCTCTCGCCGATCGATCCCTTCCCGACGAGCGCCCGTTAACGTTCCTCGGATTCCGCGCGCATGCCGTCGATCGATGACCACGTGTTCTTCCCTCTTCGCTTCCGGACACGTCCGGGTAAATAAATGAACTTCGGTGATCGGTCGGTGACGCGACGGAAAACGGGCTGACGCGAAGGCCAGAGGAAAAGATCACCGCGAAACGAACCGGTGGAAGAATTTTTGGTCCCACCGTCGTACCGAAGGAAACTGGCGTCGAGATTCCGTACGGTTACGTAACGGTGATGAATAACAAACGCGTCGGGCGAAGTTGTCCCGTGAAATTGATAAAGGCAGCGCGTGCCCGTTGACATTCGGCATCGGAGTTTTTGTGAGGGTCTCGACGAAGATCTCGGTTCCTTGACCGGCGAGAATGAGTTCCCTGAATCGCGCGGAGGGCAACGGGCCCTTCGGTAAATGCCGGATCACCGCTCGGCGTGTACGTCTGTGAGATCTCGTGCGTGACGTCTATCAAACCGCGACAGGTGGATCGTAAAATCGGACTGTGTTCCTCTTGGCGCGCGAGGATTTCGCGTAGAAAAGTTCCGTGGTACCGGGCTGTAGGTGTCCCGTTACGCCGTCATCGGTTGCCATCGCAGTTTGTTGGATTAAAAGGGCGCCGTACCAAGCCGGTGAGCAACGTTACACTGCTTTTTATCGTCGTTCAGGTCCAATCGATGCATCGGTGCCCGTGTTCTCTCTACCGGAGAGCGACGTTTTTCAACGAATTCGAAAATTGACCGGCTTCGATGTTTTGTCGGACGTTGAGATATTAGCTCGAAAGTGTTTCAAGGCTGATCATTAGGAGCTAATAACTGTTTCTTTAAGCGTTCACATTTATATCTGAACGGCGTAAAAGACATGAATATTCTTGAATTTTTTACCGTCCCCTTATCTGAGCCACGGTTCGGGGGACACATTTTTCCCCCGATGGATGACACGGGCAACAATGGGCATCGAGAGGCGTATCGGCGTTACATTATGCTCATTCGTTTGTCTCGCCTTGACACGGTTACGCGGCGTTTCGTTCGTCACGGCGGGGTAAAAAGGAGCAGCGAGATCGCAAGGTGATCCGAACGTGGACACAAGCGTAACGTACCGTTTTCAGAAAACGAGTGCCTCATGCAAATTTTACGTTTCCACTCGTACGTGCAATTTATCTCTAGACCGGTTGCGATCGACCCGCGGACTCGCGGTTGATTTAAGCACGCGTTGAGTCGCGCGACAGTTATGGTCCAACCGGAGAAAGAATGGATTTACATCGGAAAAAAAATGTGGAATTGCGTAACGCGATACGTAATGTTACGGGAAAAAAGTATCGGCACGCTTAACGATCGTAGACGCTCGAAATGTGACAGATAAATATTCATGTCAGAAAATGAGTTACGCTGCGAGGGAAAAGCAGCGAGCAGTACCTGGTCTTAATTAACAGTGCCAAACGCGAGACATTTGGAATCCGATGAATTATGCATAAAATGGAGCCGCAACAGTGGCGCGCCGTAACTTGTGTACAGGGGAATAATAAAGCGCGTAGATAACGGGCTAACTGTTTCTCCCCCTTTCTTTTTTAAGAAAGGGTGTCCCTAAGACGCAACGAAAAGAATGTACGCGCGATGCGTGCGCTTCCACGGGGCAGGCTCTCGTTGCCGGCGTGAAGTGCATTTATTAATGATAACGAGCCGCGCGGCTAAACTCGTACAACGCGCAATCATACGCATTCCCACCTCAATTTAGCCCCGAACAAAACATTCCATGCCGCGATGGTTACCTACACGCGGCCAATCCAAGATTTAATGACCGTGATCGTCCCTTAAGGAATTTCGATCGCAATCGCTGTGGGAACCGCCGATTATTCTTTGCCGCGGCCGCTATTAATTAGTGACTAATTATCCCGTCCAAGAACGCGCGCGTTAACAGCGCAAATAGATTGTCAATCGCTTCGAGCTCTGGATCGGGCGTCGCAAAAAAAGAAGAGAGAAAGAAAAATGGGGGGCATAATGAGCCCGCGAGCGTGTCCTCCGGTATTTACGGGGTAGCTTCCTTGTGAAAGTTGATTCTTTCGCTGGAAAATCCGTAATAAATAATGACTTCATTGTTTCGCGGCGCGCACAGCCCGCAACGAGGTGGAGGTCGTCCAACTCGCATATTTTCCTATCTGATATACCGTGTAATCGCCGGTTGAAAATTACGCGATTCGCAGAGATACGTGCTGCGGGCGAATAGGGATGATGGAATTTCGATTTGGCTCACGCGGACGTGTCACTGTCATCGTTCGAACCGGAAGAAAGTCACAGTGCAAAATTCTATTTTGCCTCTTCCGTAAACATTTCAACTTGATCTTACTTTTAACGAAGTCTATCGTAACGGATCGTCGGCACGCTACTAGCAGTCGTTTCTATGAAAATTTTATTCGCACGGAACGACGGCATTAATTGCATTATGTCATGTTCGTTAACTGCATTTTAATTACGGTGATTTACAGACTGGCATGTTGCAACGTTAATAATGTAAGAAGCAAACAAGTTTGTAGATTCACCGCGCGCTGCATCGTTAAATACCATCAATTGTTTGTACATTGCGTTCAATGGCTTCTTTCTACATAGTTCTAACACGGTACGGGGGAAAGTACCTACGGTCAAATCGTTTGGGTAAACTGCTGTTTTCCTCGAAATCGAAAGGTCAATAAAATGGAAAATCAGTGAAACGTTCGACGCCGAATCTTCTTCCGCGCGCCGGTTGCCGGTGGGTCGAGCGGAAGAGGTAACGGTACTCCTCTCCGCGAGTTGACGCTTCAATTATCGGTAAAAATCTAATTTGCGTCTCGCACGTTTTATTTGAGCGAAATTTATTCGGAATATATAAAACTTCTTATCAGATATTCAGAAGCATCGTAGGAACGGTCTGTCAGCGAATCGTAGCGAGAGAGCGTACGCCGCGTGTAGCTCGCTATGTGGCCCGAAGCTCGGTTATTAGTAAGTAAGTGCTAACGTGTCGCGAATGTAAAAGTAAGGAAATGCTACTGGCTACGAGGTACACCGAGTTAAACGAGCAAACGTGCCGTGTAATTCTTCGTGGGCGAGAATCGTGTTCGGTTGTAATTCATTCATCGTTCTCAAAACAATACGCGTTCGAGTAACTACGGTAGAGATTAACGGCCAGTAAAGAAGTACACGTCTCGCCGCATCTTTTTTTTTTATTTAGAAAATTTCATAAGAGATTTATTAATACAAAATACAGAAAATACTAACGAAGCTTGCTAACAATTGTTGCAAAATAGAGTACCTACTATGTCTTATACTTGCTATTTATATATTATATGTAAATATTACTATTATACTGTATCTTAACTAAATGTTTAGGTTATAACTTTTAAAAAATTTTGTCACGTGAATACAAGCCCTTATATCGGGCTTGGCTCTTCTCAATCGTTGTGCCGGATCTTGCTTATTTTATATCGATACATTTTACACAGTGAAATCACCGGGTTGTCGTTATCGCGGCAAACTGCAATTAACATGAAAAAGAAGAAAAAGCCTTAACCGTATGATTAACCAATCGCGCGATTTAATTGAATAGTTATTGATACAGGCGCGCGGATATCGTGCATCGCGTGCAGATATGATTGAGAATCTAGGAATTAATTAGTAGCTACCGTGTGGTCTACGATACAGGCCTTATTGAAACAATTCGAGGAAAGAAGTAATACGTCATACGTCGACGGTTCGTTTACAAATAGAATGAAAATGAACGACGGCGCGCGATTATATTAGGTAAACTGAAAAGTAGTCAAAATTAGATGAAACTCTAACTCTATCGGTCTTTTCTCTATCTAACCTCGTGAAACTATTAGGGAATTGTCACTAAAAATCGACTGTCCATGATCTACAGTTCAGGATCATCTTCATCGCATAGGAAAAATGTGTAGCCAAGGAATTTGGGTTTCTCGTGAATCCTTCGCAAGACCTGCTGCACATATGACACAGGAAAAATTAGAGAGCTTGGATTAGATATCATCAATTATCGCGGGTCGAATCGGAGCTCTCGTTACGCTGGTGGGACGCGCTGATTAATAGTCGGTTACCAATAAATTTATTCTTCGCTCGCCGACATTGTCCAACTGTGATCATCGGATGTAAAACGCTCGGGAGGACGGTACGCGGCGTCTTATCATAACAAATGTTCGTGCCTCGGAGTTGTTTCGAACCGCGGTCCGTTACACAACTCGATCAATTATATTTGCCCCACAAAACTGGGCTCGAAGTAAGAGTTCTTCTAACTCTCGTTTCCAAGTAAACGCCGCCGCGATGGCGTGTCTGGAACGTTCGCATATTCTTATTCGACCGGTGGCAAGCGCGAAGGAATGCTGTGTAACCCTTCGAAAGAAAACTTTACGATCAATCGTGTCTTATTGTTAGTCGGCGACCTCCCGGTTGCCAGGTACGATCGACAAGCTGGCGAGCACGCATTCCAAAGGTGTCGTCGGTGGACGGATAATAATTAAGTTCAAGTTCATGTTCAAAACAGATGTTACCGCTTGTTACGGGAACCTCTTGTTATTGGGAACAAACGGGCCAGATATAATATTTTTTTCCTAACCGAATCGAAAGGGAGAAACAAGAGCGTTTAATTCGGTAGATTCGTCGGAATAAATTAGTTGTCCCGCTGATCGTCGTTTCGCGTTCCCGAGTATGTAAACAATTTCTTGTTGCTCGTTCAGCGCCGCGAGACCCACATATTTAAAGTAACGATTCCCCGTTTAACAACATCGGAAAAGTTTAACGACGCTCGATCGCGCGTAGCAGCGCGACCCGCTCGTAAAATCGGTTTAATTAGGACCAGAAGGTAATAGAAAATCTAGCAGAAAAAACGTAATAAATTCGAACGCGTAATTCAAGTTTTACGAAGGACGCGTGAAGCTCGCGACGGTGGCGAGCGTCGTTGCCGGTTTACGACGACGCGAGGCGATACGATTCCTGATAAGAATTCCGCCGTTCCTTTTTCGGCGAGCCCGTCCGGCCGGCATTCGGATTTTTCTAACGCGATCGAAACGCGGAGGCAGATACTAACGGTAGCCACTTGGGACTTTCATTCATAAAACGCGGACGCCGCATTACTCTCGATCAGATCGAGAACCAGTTTCAGAGACACGCCCGTTTAAAAGTAATTCTTCATTACTTTTACCGCGGCCGAGCCGCGCAACTTCCTCGCGGCGGAATATCTGTCTATTACGTGAAACTATATTTCAAGGCTCATTTCCTTGCATTCAACCTTCCTGCTACGTCCACGCCCTGGACACGCGGACCGGGTACTCGGCCCGTCAGGTTATTCGAATAATTTCACACCGACGATGCAACCGTCTATTCGATATCGACTCGGATAAATATCATCGGGGCATTATAAATCGTCTCGGACGTCGTTGACACGCGATAGAAATCGGTGAGAGTGTTTACGCGGGATCTCCGCCCCGATCTGGCTCTCAAAAAATATCTGACGAACTTATTCATCTAGAATTTTTACGGATCGATGAAAAACTGGTTCTTCGATGTTTCCGAGGTATAAAAAGATCGCGCAGCGATGAGCGTCGTTCGGTAAGAATTATTCTCGCCGCGTACAAATCAATTTACATCGAGCACCCCTTCTCGCGAGGCTCCCCTCGGGCCAGCCGGCAATCTCGTTGAAGGTAAGCGTCGATTATCTCGATTGTACCCTCGGCGGGTTGGCCAGAGAGATCACTCGAATCTCGGTGAAACACAATAATCCAGAAAACGAACAAAGCCGTTTGATTTCGGAACGACGGCTAATGATATACTATGTAATTCATTTGATCGTAAGTAATTATGGAAGCAACAGGGTATAAATTCGGCCCTCGGATCTCGGCTGCCAGCTAAGGTGTTGAACAGTCACCGAGCCTTATACTTAAAGCTTACTGTCCTTATTATTTAAACTTTGATCACGGACATTCCGTATCATTACATACCGGGAAAATTGTTTTCAACCTACCGCGTGGGAGTATCGGTATCTCGTAAATTATCTTATTTATTTGACATCAATCTGCAAATCTTATCTCCTGCAATAATAGGAGTAGACCATCTCCTATAATAATAGTCACAGTTCGGACAATCAAATTATTTTAATTGATTCACGTTTGTTAATCTTCAACCTTTTCCGCTCGATATTCCATGAATTTCTTACAGCCGATCAGCCAAATGATTTCACATAAAGTTTTATATCTCGAAGAAGAACATTGTTAAATATGTAACAATGAATTTAAAACGATCTGTTCAAGCATTTATTTACCTGTGTAACAGTTATTTTATAAAGCAAATTACGATGGCGAGTCACCTGCCAAGCGTAACGAGTTAAATCCGTTGAACATCTCGATTCGGTACGTCTTATTGGAAATAATTTAGAGAAATCGCGGTTTTCCGCGTGCCGCGATTGAAAGTGTCGCCCATACACCGGCCTCGTAGGCGTGTAAACACGCGGCGCGGCATAAAAGCGCATGTAAATGATTTATCTTGATCCCTCGCCCACGCTCTTGACTCCGACCCCCGGAATCAGCCAGCGATACGTTTCACTCGTACTCCCCTACGCATTCTATTCCTGTTCGTCTCGTTCCTCCGTTTACCCCTTTATCTTCATTCCCGCGCATTATTCTTTCTCCGCGGCGACGGCGCAACGCACGAAACGCACGCACTCGCTCGCGATACAGATATCAGATAAGCAGATCTTTTCCCCTCTCGTTCGCAGCAACGCGAAATTAAATGGGTTGTCGTCATGCCTCGGAGTATCTCTCTGCTCGTTCTTTCGCTTCTTAAATCACACCGCCTCGCAAATGGTTTCCATTTGTCCCCGTGACCAAGTTCCTCGTGCTCGAAGTTGAATACGCTCGCGTACTCGATCGTTTTGAAAATACGCGCTCTTCTAACTATATTTTCATTTGAAATAAAAACTCACATTTTCATAAAAAGATACAAAAACAGACAAGTTTGAAATGCAAATACGAATTTACGATACAAATTAAAAATTCAAAGATTTACGTGTCACGCGTAAGGGACGCGGTACCCGATAGCGATTCAACTTATTCAAACTTATGACATGATTCATTCTAAAAATCGTTTGGTTGCGCGAACAAAAATTGGACGGTCAAGGATAACAATATCGGTCGTACTCTTTCCGTCGCTTTTCGACTTGAAAGAAAGTGGAGTCAAAGACCTTGCCATTAAATTCGGCTGTAATCGAAGTTGACGTCACCGAGTACGCGGCCCGGGTAAGGAGCACCGATGTAAATGACTTTCACGAATATCGGCCGCGACACTTCGCCCCGGCGAACGCCTTGAGGAACGCGGCGACTGAACATTTCACGTCCCGCCGCGGCTCTCTGTCCCGACGTCGACGAATAAACGCGATCATGTTCGCGTCCTTCCCGCAGGAAAGATATCAGCTTCGGCGGACCATGAACGTGGTCTCGTCCAGTTCCGCTTCGACAGAACTCGACCGAGGGCATTATTCTTCCGAAGAGATCCTCGGTGATCCGTCCCGCGTTCGGTTAGAATAATTCGAACCGTTAGCTATCTCCCGAGATTCGAAGCGATCGGCGAAGATAAATCGAGAACACTTTCTCGATTTTTTTCGCGCGGAAACATGCGCGTCGAAAGTGAGGGTACTGAAGTTGAACGCGAAAGAAGAAAAGATCGATGAGAATGAGCTACTTAACACTAGATTGGCCAAGGAAGTCATTTTGACTGCTTTTGAGCATTGTAGGTACATACTAAGTTTCAGTCTGTCTAGCGTTAAAAAAGGTTTTTCACGTACAATTTGGTTTGTACGTGATAAATAATTAATAAAGAATATTTTAATTCCATAATGTAGATGGCATCGTGACAAAAATCGTTGGTTACCTTTGAATAATATGATATCGTTCATTATGCGAACATGAATCACCGCGCATCGCCGTGGGTAAAGACAAAGAGACGATTCAGACAGGACATTTATGGCTTACCTGGTCGTCTCACGGGATGAACTATATTTTATTGCCATCCATTTCGGGCCGAGGCATTTTCACCGCGATGATATATTATACGGAGCTGGTTAGAAGCTACAAGACGGCATAAGTCACCGAACAATAGACTTTCTATGTACAATATTCCCGTTGAAGAACTTCGAGTTAGCGTGAAATCGCGTGTAACAAGTACGGCGTGCAATTTGCGTTTTGAGCCACGGTGTCAGCGCAATCAACAAATTTCACGCCCAGTTAACCGGCGCGTTATAAATCATATGATACAATGAAAATTTACGTGGCTTCATTGAAAGCGAACCTTCCTAATTACCGCGTTAACGCGACACGCGTACGCATGTCGCGTGATTCGCTTCATTAGGAGACGACTAGTGTCACAGTCTGGTTTTTGGGATACACGAGTCCACCGTTCGGAAACAGTAAAAGTATATCGGTACACCCAGTACGTAAAGTCACCCTGTTTTTATTTCGGTCTTCGTTTCAGGTCGTGCCTCGTAACGGTTCTCGAATATTTGGGACTCGTTGCGCGGTCTTAATACTCATTAACACGAAAATCATTAAAGAATATTCGAAGATACATTTCCTGCGGATTTGAATTCCACATTTGTTCGATCTCGACCGCCGCTGCAAGATATTTACCATCGATCTTAATTGTAAAGTTGACGTTTGACTCGACGGATCGGATCGTTGTATACGAACGCGTTTATCCGTTGAAATTAATTCGAGTTTGATAAGGGACAGCGCGAGCACTCCTACGCCTGTCCGTCCGGAAAAATATTTGACGCGACGGACAAAACTGAACGAATGGGTTTCAATTAAGTTTTATTAGGGGCTGCGAGCCAAAGCCCCGGTATATTTCGAGGCCTGGGTGTGGCCAATCTCGTATAATCACGTTCTTTTTGTGAACGGGTGCCATTGATCGGTAACCTATTCCTCGTAGCCGCGGCCCATTGTGTCGAGTTTTCGACCGCGCCGTGGTCAAAGTAGTCGTGTACGCTGATTGTAATCTTCTTAGATCGTGATTCAAGTCGTACGAGAGGCCGAAGACGAACGGGCGTGCACGCATGCACGCGTGCGACGTCGTCGTTAGTTTTGTTATTCCGTTTCGTCGCGTTTGACGTCGGCCAAACGCATGGCACGAGTTCCGAATCGGCGATCTGTCCGCTGCTTAGCTCTAATACGCGCATTTACTACGTGTCGCTCCAATATCGGATTCGAATATCGGATTCACCGAACGACGATCCGACGCCTCGACTCTAAATCAGTCGCTCGTCGTGTACGAGGGATACCTTCGAAACGACCGATTGCGAACGACGCGTTACATCAAAGCGTACAAAGCGTCAACGCGAGAGCGTTGTACCAGTAGTATGTAGCTTCGTAGACCGAGCGTAACGACGTTGAAACGAGCAGCGAGATATTCATACCTGATGGCAAGTTGCCCGCGAGATAATTTTGGCCGCAGATGAGTTCCTTCCGCGTATCAGGACGAACTCGGCCTATTTATTCAAATAATTTGCGGGATAACGTTAATCGAGGAACGACGTGACCACCGTTCGGTCGGGTCATCGCATTAACACGATGTTTCGATTAAATTCAGATATCCGTTTGAATCGATTAAGTGCAACGGAATAGAATGGATTTTTCAGGGCCTTCTTTCAAATATAATTTGAATATCATCATATATTTGAATGAGATCGAACGCGACGTTGGCTCGATACGACAGGAAAAACGCTGACAGATCGCAGATCGTCAACTTCGTTATTAAATGTTACGCAACCTTAGCTACTGTCTAGACTGCAGCGGAGTCGACAATTGAACGGTGTTTAAAATAGTTTAATGCTTGTCTATCGGTTATGCAACCGTAACTATGCGCTGCCGTTCGTATTTACCAGAGCAGAGGTTATTAAACTTACGCGGATAGAGTTGTAGGAAGTAACGTGAATCGATTACTCTGTTCCAGTGAATCGGTTGAACGCGATCGCAAACAATCGCTCGAACAGTTGTTGCTCGTTCGTTCGTATTTTCGGAAATTCCTATTCAGAATCGGGCACTGTCTCGAACGAATCAAACTTCTCGGTAGAGACAATTTTTCGTACTTCGAAACGAGTAAGATTCGTCGCACATTTTTATGAACTCCAACCCGAGATAAGTAGAGCGCGGAACAAAAAAACCGAATGTTTGGTTGTAAACTCTGTTCACGTCTCGAAACGTAAGATCCGAAGAAGAATATCACGATTTACCGTCGGTTTTAGTACGCCGATAATAATAAACCAGTGTAGTAAGTAAAAGATCTGACCTTGCGTACGCGAGTACACGTTGAGGCCGGTTTTAACGATCTTCATGACCACATTAAATAGTTACGAGGAAAAACCTTGCCGGTGTAAACAGCGGGGGCTATAAAAGATCAGGTCGCGCGCCCTGGAAACCACGTGGCGTTCTATATTTTTTCTTTTTTATAACAAGAACAGTATTGATAATATGTTCGGAAGAAGTGTTCGAGCTCCCATCGAGAACGCCGGGACCGTAAGAAACCGTGCGTACGAAACGATCATCTTTTCACCGTGATTATCAATCGATATTAGAGCTGAAATAACGGCTGCTTTTTTGACAGATATTCACCATCTAAATTACGTGTTCGAGATAACAAGATCGCTTAACGACGCGGCAAGCTACAATTTGTTTTATTAACGAGATTCCGTAGTGAGATTCCGAACGAACGTTTCGCCGTGGACGATCAGCGAGTCGGAAATCAGACGATACAGTTTTCTTACAACGGGTTACAAACAGGCATACGTTTCGCGTGGCAACCGAAAAAGTCGGATCCGACCGAATGTTGGACCACGATAAAGCGAGTCGCGACGATACGACTGTTTATGGTGTCGCGTTACGGCTTTAAGATTTATATAACAGCCAGTGTATCTACGAAGGTGACTGACCTATTTACTATTACCCGTGGCTGCGTTATCTGCGGTAACCGGCGGGCCTGTATGAGTTATTTTTTTCGGTCAACTTGTCTAGGATGACATAGGCGCAGGTGTAGCTCGCGCCAACCCGGCGACACGGCTAGACGAACGATAAAAATTGCGATACCAGTTTCCTAAATAACATTTCCTTTTTTACAAATACTCTCTCTACGTTCTTGCGCGCTTGTACAAAGCGCGTAACGTTAACGTACGAATCGAGAAAGAATATGTATCCTTTTACTCTGTTCTATCGGTAATCAAATGTGAAAGTTGGTAACTGATATTGTCTTTGATCGTGAGTCACCGTCTCGATACTCGATACCTAAAAACCCTATTTGCTCTACGGTCAACGTATCCTAGGCACGTGATTTAATATTCGTGTAATTAAATTGTTACAACTGGTATCACGCAATTATTATATTACGGTAAATATTGATTCCTGTTTAGCGATACGGACGGTCACAGACAGTGAATCGTAGCCCGTTCTCAGTTAACGTGCCTTTTCGCCTACGGTGGCAAAGTTAACACGATCAGATGCGAAAGAGATATCCGTGTTTAAAAGTCGTTCGGAGTTCGCGATATCGACGCTCGCAAGCGTCACGTTTTTACGACCTGAATCCGAAGGGTTATCACCGTGGACGGAGAGGAGGGTTAGAGACGCATTCACGTACGTACAGATTTGGAGGCGCGAGGTCAAGAGCCACTTAGGAACACTCTGATGCGCCCGTTCGTCTGTCCGTCCGCCCATCCGGCCGTCCGCCCGAATAGATCTTGACAGGAATCTTGATCTTCAGCTCCTCTGTTCACACCGCGTGAAAGTCCCTCTTCGTGGTTGTTTCGGTGCACGGTTCAACCGGTGTAGCTACAATGATGGATGGGTTATTCTCTCGGTGGATAGGCTCGAGAAAAGTTGGATTACATTCTTCGAACTATCTCATTGCCCGGCGATAATTACATGCAACCGCCTTTGTTGATCCTCGTCAGAAACTTTTTTCTTACCAACTTTTTTCCACAGGATATCCTTATCTGGCTGTTTGATGCGATTTTTGAATAAATTACGCCCGGCTCGCGGCGAGAGATCACGCGATTGGATACAAAGTAACGTTACGCACGCTATAAAAGTATGACGCGCGCATGAAGAATGGTTGAAAAATGGTAATCGAGAAATGTGTGTAAACGCAGGCAGACAGCGCGCAACAGAAATGAGACGACCACAATTTATTTACGCGACTCCTCTCTGTTTCTATCATTTTTATTTTACAATCAGGGATCATAATTCGCGTGAAACACGGAAAATGAAAATACGTGATCGAGTTTGCAGCTGGTTCGAAGGAGCATCGCGAATATTCGACTGTGATCAAACCATAGAGTTATTACAAATAGAATAGGGAAGAGATAGGCCGTTGTGTAAGTGGAATCGTATACTCGTTACATACAGAAAGAAATTGGGAACTCTTTCTATCTAACACCAGTTTTCGTCATATTTGCTGTTGCATTTATTAGTTATTATAAATGTATTTATAGTAACGCTATGCTGTTGTCTGTTTTGCATCGTATATTAGTCTTTACTCGCGCGCTGGTAGAAAGAGATAAAGAGAGGCCCCTTATCGTCTCTCTCTTCCTATTCGGGATACGATTTTCCAGCAATCTCCCCTACTCTATCTACATATAATAACTCTATGGATCAAACTGTTTTCGCTACTATTTCTAATTGATTCGTTGTCAGATTCGTGGCGTTTGCGCGCGAACATATTCGCTGGCGCGCCGTCGCTGTTGGTCAATCGACCAGGATCAACCGGTTTCGATTGCTGCTCTAAGATATCATAGGGTTAAATTACTCATTAAATAAAGCACCACGAGGCATTTCATTCGATTAAACGCAGGCGAGGAATTATTCTTCCAGTGACGAGGCTCTCTCGCGCGTTCCGCCACGATTTGTTATGACAATCAGCGTGCATCTCTAGAATCCCTATCGCTATACACCTTTTCGAGCCGTGCGATTGCAACATATTTTGACGCGTCTTCTTTCCTGCGCGTAGCAGCAATTAGCAACCGGTTCGCGTATTTTATCGTGAAACATCATCTATCATTTACATGGTCCATTTAAGCGCTCGCGCCGTTATTCTCGAAAGTGGAATAACTTCATTTCTTTGTATACGTATTTCAGGGTCAGCGTTCGAATGAATTTAAAACTATCGGCAAAGGTTAATCGATCTCGGTGATATTCTTAACACTGTGATCCGATTAAACTTTAAAATGCAAATAAGTTTTTTAATTTGGACTCGAACCGTTTTTTTTGAAAACGGTTCGTCTCTCGCTACCTCCGGCGCACAGCGCGTCGCATTATGAATTTCGCTTCTCATACCTCAAACGTCTTGCAATTAGCTTCTAAATACCTATCCGTCTGCTAACAACGAAAAAATAACAACCGCCCAAAACTCGACCACAATCGCTGCATTCAGTCGATGAAAGGACTATTCACATCATTTCTCGCGGGGCAAAACGATCCGCGGTGAGAGAAGTTTTATTAGCGCGCGCGAAATAAAAGTGCTGTTTACTTAACGTCCAGCTACCTAAGCTACTCCGGTAGACACCCGCGAAAAACGATCGATGCTTTTTTGCAACAATTTGCAACGAATCAAGGACCGACGAAATTAGTGTTCATCGGGTTTGGCAATCATCACCGCGTCGCGCGCCGCCGCTTCTGACAGCCAGTTTCGCATATTATACGATTCAGAAGGCATTCAATTCGTTGACGATTGTTTTTTTCACGGGTCATCGCTTTCGACACATTTCTTGTTTTTAATTCGTCTGAAGCTGACAGTCGATCTCGAAACCGTAGAGTTATTATAGATAGAGCAGGGGAGATTCCCTGAAAACCGAATTCTGAATAGAAAGAGACAGATAATAAGGGACCTTTTTTTATCTCTTTACTAAACGAGCTCCTCGATGCTCTTATCCGGCCCCTGATTCGCGTTGAAACGTCGCGGCCGGTGGCCAACGAGAAATCGATCACTCGTTCGTCTCGAGTATGATCCGACCGTAACGAAGCAGAACGCGAGATAACGACGAGGAGAATCAGAACGCGATTAGTAACACTCGAACGCGATCCACTTGTAAGGGGAACAATTACGCAAATTAAGCATCGTTGAAACAGCAATCGGATTCTCGTCGGAGCGATAAGCTCCTCTATCGGGTAATCTGTTATCGGAGCCTGAAATCGCGTCGTCGAGGCGCGTGCGACCGACCGCGAATCGACAACAAAGGATTACGGTCGGCCCGTGCCCGGCTAATAAACTGTCTTTCCCCCCGGAGTCGACTCGAGCCGCTCCGGCGAAGCTATCTATTCGCTAATTATCGGCAATTCGCGCTACAGCATCGCCGACCTGTTCTCCCAGTCGAAAGTCAATGTTTCGCGCGCGCACCGCCGCGACGTCGGAATAAATTACACGCGTACTTTTTTATCGCGTCGAACTTCTATTACATTTCGTAACTGCGGCGTGTAAACCGAATCGGTCGCTGCGACCAACCCGCGGTAAAGCGCGCATTACCCGCGAGAAGAAGCGAATCGCTCGCTGATTCGCGAAACGTTCGCGGAATCGCAATAAATTTTTTCCGACCGCGCTAACGACCGTCTGCACCCTTCCTTCTCGCCGGTGACTATCGGTACATGATTGTAACAGCCGTACGCCGACTAATGAACTACATTATTTCATTCTTCTGTTTCCAGACACCGGCCGGGAACGTTAACGTGGCGTAAGAAAAGGAGGAAGAAGAAGAAACAGGCGTTCAGGAAAATTTATATCAACGCGGAACTCGCAACCCAGCACCGGTAAGTGACTCGTCTTGATAACTAGCAAGAAAGTCCTTGTTCAATACTTTGGTATACGTGTTGCGATCCCGCTCGGAAGAAGTTCAGACATTTTAATTAGACCAAAGATATCATCGGGCGGCACGGCTCTCGATTCTTGAGGGAGATGTACAGATAGCGTTGGAGCACAGATACGAGACGAACTCTCATTCGAAAGGTGTCTGGAAAAAAATTAGTTCGCGCGAGATAACGTACGGATAAAAGTTCTAACTCGAGCTGTTTTCAGAGATATATGACTCTATTGGCATTTATTTGTGTGAAAAAAAACATTTTAAGTTTCGAAAGTATCAAACCACGGTATCAGTAAATCAAACTGCTGAAAGCAACGAAAACTGATAAGCTCGTTGGTTCTCGGTTATGAAATTATCCTTGCGTGAAACGAGGGTAACGAGTGCAGCCGTTTGCGATAATCGTGATCGCTACTGCTTCCTCGTATTTGTCTAATTGTAAACGCGATTCGAACCACTTGGTCCGGGCTGGAAAAATTAGTTGCGCCGCGTACACACACGCCCATACAGATCGGTTAACCCGTAATCGCGGTCTGCGATGCTTTCTCTGTCACTGTTGCCTCGATCAATGAGATCGATGCGTATTACGGGAAACGATCAATGAAATAACTCGGCCGTGCCTCGAGACGTACGAGGAAGCGTGATTGCCAGCGTTACGTAAAACCGTCTTATTGTTCTTGGAAACGGAACAGACCGGCAACAACGGTTCTGGCCGCGTACCAATTGACAACGAACGCGTGACAACGTGATCTTTGATTCTGATGTTTGCGGTAACTTCTGTCAAACGTGTTGTTTCTCGCGTTCGTCGGACAGTGAATTGGAATCAGATCTTGCTCGTGTGACTTTTCACGCAAAGGAAGTAATAGATCTTCGTTATGATTTCTCGATCATTCGGGCAATCG